>JAAAKG020134984.1:0-13676 GCA_010014905.2 Druon quercuslanigerum
TTTGTGAAAAAACTTAATTGATATCGTTTAGTTGTTCGTAAATAAATAATATTTATCATTTTTAATAGAATAATATTTAAAAAAACAGAATTCATCAGATGAATCGAAAAGACAACAATCATAACAACAAATAGATGTCTTGACATGATTAGTAAAGAAATAGAATTATATACATAAAAATTTATTTTTCCGCCTGCTGGCCTTACAAAATTGACTTGCCTCCACTTCTATTTTGTACAAAATGTTCCTAAAATTAACCCTTAAAACTCCATCCACACCTTACCTCTAAGAGCGATCGATCTCATCGCCTTGCCTCCCTCGCTACGTCTCACCACGCACGCATGTACCTACTTCCCCGCTTTTCCTCGCATTGCCAAACTCTGCATCTGCGGTTAAAAAAATTGGTTTGTATTCAATTTATAGAACAAGAACGTTGAGCAAGCGACAAAATTTTGTTTTGGATTTTATAGACACTTGTTATGCAAAAAAAATGTATCCTGTAATAAGATGAATAACCCCATAGAGATAAAAATGTACAAATGAAGCATTTAGAGGATATTTAAAACAGTTCTAACTTGAATCACCCTGTAAAGACTTTGTTCTCAGGATTTCTTTTCTAATATAAATTTTAGATTTAGTTTCAAAATTTTTTTCTAATTGTGAATGACGACTAAATAAGCTTCTTTGGTTCAAAATTTAACTTCTTAGATAAAAGAGAAATTAATTGAATTAAAACTAATTAAAAAAATTAATATTATTAAAAAAAGGTGGACAAATTAAATAAGAAATAAAATAATTGAATAATAAATTAATAAAAATGAAATTAATTATCTAAAATTTAAATTTTTTGGTTGATTCATAATTTCATTCAAAAATTTTTATTCAAAATTAAAATATTTTTCTAACATTTTTATTGATTATTTGTTTAACAGAAAATACCGCTATTCCTTTTTTAGTTGAAAATTAATCTTTTTAAGTTACAATTACAAATGTAACTATTTGATTGAAGAATTCTGTATTTTGTTGAAACTTTGTCTTATGTGGTATAACATTAATCTTCTTAGCGATTACTTAACCTTTTTTTGACAATTCTACTACTAAATTGGAAAATATATTAAAAATTAAAATATTCCGTTTGAAATTACTGTATTTTGTTAAAATTTTTTATTTGTAGAAAATTCATCTCTTTGTTTGAAATTTCATTCATATGGTTAAGAATGGTTTTTGTTATTGAAAATTAATTATTAACTGAAAACTTATAACACTTTTTATTGAACATTTTTTTAATGATAGATATTCTTTTTGGTACAAATTTAATTATTTCCTTGAAAAGTTATTTTACTTTGTTTAAAAATTATTTCTCTAACTATAAATGAAACTATTTTTTTGTTTTTTAAAATTTATCTCTTTGGTTAAAAATTTTTATTTTTGGTTCAATTTAACAGTTTTTAATGGAAAAATGTGTTGAAATATTAACTGTTTAATATAAAATGATCATTATTCAATTTTTAGAGCAATTGATTTTTAACAAAGTAGTTCAATCCTCGGCCAAAAAAGCTTAAATTTCATTTAGTTGAATTTTTAACCGACAAAGAACAATTTTCAACAAAATAGTGGAATTCTCAACCAAAACAGATTAAATGATTTTGAATACAAAATAAGCATTTTGAATAAATCTTTCTTTTGTGGGAAATATCTTGCACAAATTGAACTTTTCGAATGTAAATCTTTTTGTTCAAAAATGAATTTTTCGCACAATTCGATTTTATCAAGGTCATCTTTCTGCATTTCCTCTACAAAATTCTTAGACTCCGTTCCGACACTTCCATTTTTTAAAGAATTTTCTTAAAACTATCCCTTAACAAATAAAAACTCCATCTGCACATAATCTCTAAAAACGGAATCTCTCATCGTCTTGCCTCCCTCGCTTCGTCTCACCTCGCACGCATGTACCTACTTTCTCGCTTTGCCTCGCATTGCCAAACTCTGCATCCACGGCTGTAAAAAAAATTGGCTAATATATATTACAATTTATAGAACTATAACATCGTCCGCGCGACAACATTTTGTTACAATAGCGACTGAAAAAGACTCCTCGGTTCAAAATTCAACTTTTTAGTTGACAGTGGAACTAATTTGGCCAAAATTCATATTTTTGTTTATTGATTCATAATTTTAGTGAAAAAATCTGTTGTGTTATTGAAAAAATGCAACTTTACTGCATGTAGTTAAAATCAATCCTCTTTAGTTAAAAACATCATTATGTGTTTAAAAAATTCTGTTTTTTGTTAAAGCTTCGTCTTTTGCGCTATAATATTCGTCTTCATGGCGATTCTGTAACCTTTTTGTTGCAAATTCTACTACTAGATGGGAAATTATATTGAAAATTAAAGTATTTGGTTTAAAATTAATGTATGTTGTTGAAAATTTGTTGGTTTTTTTGTAAGAAATTAATCTCTTTGGTTGAAAGTTCATTGAGATGGTTAAAAATGATTTTTATTATTGCAAATAATATTTAACTGAAAATTAAACTATTCCAATTTTTGTTGAAAATTTTTTGGAATAGAAATTAGTTCTTTTTTGATGATAATTTAGCTGTTTGGTTGAAATTTTAATTACTTCTCTAAAAATTTGTTTTATTTGGTTAAGAAATGATTTTTAGTTAAAAATTAAAGTATACTTTTTTTAATTTGTCATACTTGATTAAAGTTTAATCTTTTTTTATATTTGTTTTTTTTGGCAGAATGTAATTTCTTTATAGCAAATTTATATATATTCTTAAAAATTATTCTTTTTTTTGGTAGATATTAATAAATAAATTTAATTGATTGATTCGTCCTTGTATTCCATCAACTTTAATTTCTATTGAAGGAATTTTAAATGAATGAATTAAAAATTAAATTAAGAATTGAAAATAAAAATTTAATTATCATTAGGGTTGTAGTTGTAGTTGTAGTTGTAGTAGCAGTTGTAATTGTAGTTTTAACAGTAGTTGTAGTTGTAGTTTTAAAAGAAGTTGTACTTGTAGTTGTAGTTGTATTTTTAGTTGTAGTTGTTGTAAAATTATAATCGTAGTTGTAGTTGTAGAACAAAAAATACTCCTGGAATATTAATAAATAAATTTAATTGATTGATTCGTCCTTGTATTCCATCAACTTTAATTTCTATTGAAGGAATTTTAAATGAATGAATTAAAAATTAAATTAAGAATTGAAAATAAAAATTTAATTATCATTAGGGTTGTAGTTGTAGTTTTAGTTGTAGTAGCAGTTGTAATTGTAGTTTTAAAAGAAGTTGTACTTGTAGTTGTAGTTGTAGTTGTAGTTGTAGTTGTAGTTGTATTTTTAGTTGTAGTTGTTGTATAGTTATAATCGTAGTTGTAGTTGTAGACCAAAAAATACTCCTGGACGATTAATAAATAAATTTAAATTATTTAATTGATTTAATTTATTTAATTGATTTACTAGTCCATCAATTCCATTTCCTATTAAAGGAATTGTAAATGAATGAAGTACAAATGAAATTAGGAATTGAAAATAAAAATGTAATACATGTAGTCGTAGTTTAATTTTAGTTGCTGTTGTAGTTGTAGTTTTAACAGCAGTTGTAGTTGCACTTCTAGTTTTAGTTACAGTTTTAGTTGTAGAACAAAAAATACTCCTGGAATATTAATAAATGAATTTATTTTATTGATTCGTCCAGGTATTCCATCAACTTTAATTTCTATTGAAGGAATTGTTACAAATTACAAATGAAAGTAGGAATTGAAAATAAAAATATAATTATCATTATGGTTTTAGTGAAAGTTGCAGTTGTAGTTGTAGTTTTAACAGTAGTTGTAGTTGTAGTTGTAGTTTTAGTTGCAGTTGTAGTTGTAGAGCAAAAAATACTCCTGGAATATTAATAAATAAATGTATTTGATTGATTTGTCCAGGTATTCCATCAACTTGAATTTCTATTAAATACATTTTAAATGAATGAATTAAAAATTAAATTAAGAATTGAAAATAAAAATGTAATTATCATTAGGGATTTAGTTGTAGTTGTAGTTATAGTTGTAGTAGCAGTTTTAATTGTAGTTTTAACCCTAGTTGCAGTTGTAATTGTAGTTCTGGGTGCAGTTATAGTTGTAGTTGTATTTTAGTTGTAGTTGTTGTTGTATTTATAGTTGTAGTTGTAGCTGTAGACCAAAAAATACTCCTGGACAGTACAAATGAAAGTAGGAATTGAAAATAAAAATGTAATTATCATTATGGTTTTAGTGAAAGTTGCAGTTGTAGTTGTAGTTTTAACAGTAGTTGTAGTTGCAGTTGTAGTTTTAGTTGCAGTTGTAGTTGTAGAACAAAAAATACTCCTGGAATATTAATAAATAAATTTATTTGATTGATTCGTCCAGGTATTCCATCAACTTGAATTTCTATTGAATACATTTTAAATAAATGAATCAAAAATTAAATTAAGAATTGAAAATAAAAATGTAATTATCATTAGGGTTTTAGTGGAAGTTGTAGCTGTACTTCTGGTTGTAGTTGTACTTGTAGTCATAGTTTAAGTTTTAGTTGCAGTTGTAGTTGTAGTTTTAACAGTTTTTTTGAAGAAGGAAAAATCTTGTAGTTTTAACAGTAGTTGTAGTTCTAGTTGTAGTTGTAGTTGTAGTTTTAGTTGCAGTTGTAGTTGTGGAACAAAAAATACTCCGAGAATATAAATAAATAAATTTAATTGATTGATTCGTCCAGGTATTCCATCAACTTTAATTTCTATTGAATAAATTTTAAATAAATGAATTAAAAATTTAATTAAGTAGTTGTAGTAGCAGTTGTAATTGTAGTTTTAACCGTAGTTTTAGTTGTAGTTGTAGTTGTATTTTTAGTGGCAGTTGGTGTAGTTGTAGTTGTAGTTGAAGTTGTAGAACAAAAAATACTCCTGGAATATTAATAAATAAATTTAATTGATTGAAAGAATTATTAATGAATGAATTAAAAATTAAATTAAGAATTGAAAATGAAAATGTAATTATCATTAGGGTTTTAGTTGTAGTTGTAGTTGTAGTTGTAGTTGTAGTTGTAGTAGCAGTTGTAATTGTAGTTTTAATCGTAGTTGTAGTTGTAGTTGTAGTTTTAACAGTAGTTGTAGTTGTAGTTGTATTTTTAGTGGTATTTGATGTTGTTATAGTTGCAGTTGTAGTTGTAGACCAAAAAATACTCCTGGATAATTAATAAATAAATTTAATTGATTTACTAGTCCATCAATTTCATTTCCTATTGAAGGAATTGTAAATGAATAAAGTACACATGAAATTAGGAATTGAAAATAAAAATGCAATTATCATTAGGTTTTTAGTGGAAGTTGTAGTTGCACTTCTGGTTGTAGTTGTAATTGTAGTCGTAGTTTTAGTTTTATTTGCAGTTGTAGAACAAAAAATACTCTTGGAATATTAATAAATAAATTTAATTGATTGATTCGTCCATGTATTCCTTGGACTTTAATTTCTATTGAAGGAATTTTAAATGAATGAATTAAAAATTAAATTAAGAATTGAAAATAAAAATGTAATTATCATTAGGGTTTTAGTTGTAGTTGTATTTTTAGTTGTAGTTATAGTTGTAGTTGTAGCTGTAGACCAAAAAATACTCCTGGACAATTAATAAATAAATTTAATTGATTTAATTGATTTAATTGATTTAATTGATTTAATTGATTTAATTGGTTTACTAGTCCATCAATTTCATTTCCTATTTAAGGAATTGTAAATGAATGAATTACAAATGAAATTAAGAATTGGAAATAAAAATGTAATTGTCATTAGGGTTTTAGTGCAAGTTGTAGTTGTAGTTTTAGTTGTAGTAGCAGTTGTAATTGAAGTTTTAACAGTAGTTGTAGTTGTATTTCTGGTTGTTGTGGTAGTTGTAGTCGTAGTTTTAGTTTTAGTTGCAGTTGTAGTTGTAGTTTTAACAATAGTTGTGTAGTTGTAGTTGTAGTTGTAGACGTAGTTTCAGTTGCAGTTGCAGTTGCAGTTGTAGTTCTGGGTGTAGTTGTAGTTGTATTTTTAGTTGTAGTTATAGTTGTAGTTGTAGCTGTAGACCAAAAAATACTCCTGGACGATTAATAAATAAATTTAATTGATTTAATTGATTTACTAGTCCATCAATTTCATTTCCTATTTAAGGAATTGTAAATGAATGAATTACAAATGAAATTAAGAATTGACAATAAAAATGTAATTGTCATTAGGGTTTTAGTAGAAGTTGTAGTTGTAGTTGTTTTTGTAGTTGCATTTGTAGTTGCAGTTGTAGTTGTAGACCAAAAAGTACTCCTGGACGCAAAATGCAAAATGCAAAAATATAATTTCTGAATCCAAGCCCTTTTGTTCAAAAATAACTGTTTTACACCATTCGACTCTATTAAGCTTCTTTTTGAATTTTCTTTTAAAAAAATATAAAACTTCCTCTCGACATCTAAATCGCTGACATTTTTGCCCAGAATTTTGAGTGGAACTTGAAAAAATCTTTATGAATAGCCCACATGTAAAAATATTTTTTTAAATACTCTTCAGGAATAGAAAACTTTAGAATAAAAGGGGGTTGTAAATATTGTCAGGGTTACAGACCCTGACATTCAAATGAATCAGATAGCAATAGAAAGTTATCAGTGACCCACTGTCGTGAGAAATCAGCCTCCATATCCGAATGGCTGAATGCATCTCGAGGTATGCATGTTTCTGATTAATCTTTTTTTCGAGAAGACTAATCACTTGATATGGATTGTAATGACTAGAAGTCTGTTTAAATTCGTTTTTAATTCTGAGTAGCCAACGTTGCTGTTTGGACAACCTGTGCCATGCGCGAGACACTCAGTCTAGACTCAGTTTCGTTTCCAAGAAAGCCTACACTGAAGGATGGAAAAGAAAAAAAATTTCTTAAATTTTCAACCACATTTTTTTTATTTTTTATTTCATTTTGGGGTCACCCAAAAATAATGTGCGATGATTAGGATGATTGGGGTGTTTCTTTATCTTCTTCCTAAGAATTAATAAAATAGATTTGCAACAAAAAAATTTTTAGTCCTTAATTTTGGTTAAGGATTCAAAACTATTTTGTTGAAATTTCAGGCAAAAAAAAAATAAACCTTCGCACCAAGGAGACGAATTTTTGAAAAGAGATGAGTCTATAATTAAGACAAAATTTTTAGTCAGTGAGGAAAAAAGAATCAAATCCAAAATGTTAAATTTTTAAGCCAAAAAAAAAGATTTTTATGAAAAAGATTTAATTTCTACCAAAATAGATGAATTTTAAAATCCAAAAAACGAATTTTTAGAAAGAGTTGAGTTTATAATTAAGAAATTTTTTTTAGTCAATCAAGAAAAATATGCATCCAAAATATTAAATTTGAAAGCCATTTGAAATCAATTTATAATTCAAAATATTTAAATTTGAAAAAAATTAATTTAATCAAACGTTTAAAATTTCAAGATAATTGTTAATTGTTTAGTTAAAAAATTAGTTTTAATTAAAAATATATAACAGTTTCAATTTTAAATTAAAAAGAAGATTTTTCTACAAAGAAGTTGCATTTTTTACCTAATAATTTAACTTTTTGTCAAATTCTTGAATTTTTAATCGAAAAACATACACTTTTTCAAAATATTTAAATTTCCAACAAAAAAATTTATTTTCAACCAAATCGGTTAATTTAAAAAAAATGTTTAAATTTAAGTTGAAAAAATTAGTCGAAGTTCTGCAAAAAAAACTATCTACAAAAAAGGGGCTTCTGGTCTATTGAGACATTCATGAAGTCGTTCCAATTTCCCACTCCTATACTTTCCCTCCCCTATTCCCCCTACATTCCCCTCCTTCGCCACCCTTCACTTCACTTTTCGTGACACCTTCTTAAATTTCTTCCTTTTCTACTTCCTCCTCTCCTCACTTCATTTCCCCTACTCATTCGTACTAGCCTACCAGCCCTCCTCTCACTACCCTTTGAACCCGCTTTCATTTTTCGCTACTTAGTCTCCCTTAATTTATCACTATTTCCCGTAGTTCCTAACCCATCATTTCCCCTCTTCTTCCCTACTTCATTTCCCCTCATTTGCAGTAAATCTCCTTATTCTCGTTTCCTCATTAACCTTCACGTCTCCTACCCTAATTTTTTCTCACTTTCCCTACTTCACGTCTCCTAATTTTCCCTCAATTACTGAACCACCTTACTTTCCCTACCCTGTCTTCTCGTACTTCGCTTCCCCTTATTTCCGTTATATATCCCCACCTTGTTTCTCCTTATTTCCCCCAAATGCCTTCAATTTCCCTCCCTTCATTTCTTCTACTATATCTCTTCTTATTTCGCCTTACCTTTCTAATAAAACCATTACATATAACACACAAAGTTAGCATTAGCATCACTTTCTTGCGATGCTTAATTTTCTGGCCTTTGCCTTTTTTTACTACCAATACTAATACCTTTTGATTCCACAATTTTTACAATCCCTCTACTTTCCTTTCTCCATTACACAATATGTATTCCCATTCATTCAGTTCTTCCCCGCTCCAAATATTTCCAAATCCCATCTTTTAATATACCTTGTCTCTTTCCCTTTGTCTTTCTCCCTATCCAGTGACTACCTTTTAAACCCCTTCTTCCGTTCTAGCCTTCTCCACCTCTTTTTGAAACCTTTTATTTTACTCCTCTTTTTTAATCATACATCGTAATATACTCCTTTTTCCCCTACACTCCTCTGCACTACTTTTTCCTTTCCTCTTCGTTCTTAATTCCTTGCTTACTTTCTTTTTCTTCTCTTTACATTCATTATCCCATGCATTTCTAATCCTTCCTTCAATAACTTTTATTCTGTTGTTTGCGCCCCCCCCCCTCTGCACTCTTTTTATTTCTCCTATCATTATTTCCATCTACCTTTATACCTCTTCTTCCATTCTAGCCTTTTTCACCTCTTCTTCAAGCGTTTTACTTTTCACCTCTTTTTTAATCACGCATCTTAGTACACTCCTTCGTTTTTTCCTATACTCTTCTGCACTACTTTTTCCTCTTCTCTACTTTCTTCATTTCCTTCTAGCTTTCTCGTTCTTCTTTTACATTCATCATCCCATCCATTTCTATACCTTCCTTTATGACTTAAGATTTTTTGCTTACGTGCCCTCTCGTACTCTTTTTATTCATTGTATGATTATTTTCATCTTGCTTTGAAACCTCTTCTTCCAATCTAGCTATCTCCACCTCTTCTTGAAGGCTTTTATTTTCCACTTCCTTTTTTAATCACGCATCTTAGTACATTTTTTGTTTTCTCCTATACTCTTCTGCACTACTTTTTCCTCTCCTCTACTTTCTTCGTTTCCTTCTAGCTTTCTTGTTCTTTTTTTACATTTATCATTCCATCCATTTCTATACATTCGTTTATGACCTACGTTTTTTTTGGCTTGCGTGCCCTCCAATACTCTTCTTATTTCTTACATGATTATTTTCATCTACCTTTGAAACCCCTTCTTCCAATCTAGCCATCTCCACCTCTTCTTGAAGGCTTTTACTTTCCGCCTCTTTTTTTATCACACGCCTTTTTTCTTATACTCTTCCGAACTACTTTTCCCTTTTTCTATTTTCATTATTTCTTTCTCACTTTCTTCTTCTTCTCTTCACATTCCTTATTCCATCCACTTCTACCCCTTTCTTCACTAACTTTTTTTTTGTTACTTTCGTGCCCTCTAGTACCCTTTTTGTTTCTCACATCATTGTAATCATCTACATTTTAAACCTCTTCTTTCATTCTAGCCTAATCCCCCTCTTCTTGAAGCCGTTTATTTCCCTCCACTTTTTTTATCATACATCTTATATACTCCTTCTTTTTCTCTTATACTCATCCGCACTACTTTTCCCTTCTTTTGATTTTTTTCTTTATTCCTTGCTTACTTTCGTGATCTTCTACTTCTCCTTCTTCTTCTTCTTCTTCTCTTTACGTTCCTCATACCACCCACTTCTACCCGCTCCTTCAGGGATTTTTTTGTTATCGTTTATGTACCCCCCAGTACTCTTTTTATTTCTCCTATCATTATTTCCATCTACCTTTAAAGTCTCTTCTTCCAATCTAGCCTTCTCAACCTCTTTTTCAAGCCTTCTATTTTCCTCCTCTTTTTTATTACGCAGGTTAGTATGCTCCTTTTCTCCTATACTCTTGTGCACTACTTTCTCTTTCTTCTATTTTCATCATTTCCTTCTAACTTTCTTCTTCTTCTTCTCTTTACATTATTATCCCAACCACTTATAACCCCTTCTAGAATAACTTTTATTCTGTTGCTTACGTGCACTCCAGTACTCTTTTTTCCCCCTATCATTATTTCCATCTACCTTTTTAACCTCTTCTTCCGTTCTAGCTTTTTCCACCTTTACTTTCCAGTTTATTCTTCCACTTTTATTTTTCTCTTTTTTCATCACACATGTTAGTATACTCCTGTTTCTCTTATACTTATCTGCACTACTTTTTCCTTTTCTCTACCTTCTTCGTTCCCTTCTTTCTTCTTCTCTTTATATTTATCATCCCATACGTTTCTACCTCTTCCTTCATTACCTTCGATTTGTCGCTTGTATGCCCTCCAGTAATCTCTTTATTTCTTCTATCATTATTTTCATCAAACTTTAAAATATCTTCTTCCGTTCTAGTCTTCTCAACCTCTTCTTGAAGCCTTTTATTTGCCTCCTCTTTTTCATCACACATGTTAGTATACTCCTTTTTATCCTATAATTTTCTGACATACTTTTTCCTTTTCTCTGCTTTCTTCGTTACCTTCTAACTTTCTTCTTCTCTTAACATTCATCATCCTACCCACTTCTACCCCTTCCTTTATTTCTCCTATCATTATTTCCATATACCTTTTTACCCACTTCTTCATTCTAGCCTTTTTCACTTCTTCTTTAAGCTTTTTATTTTCTTCTTTTTTCATCACACATGTTAGCATACTCCTTTTTCTCCTATACTATTCTGCACTACTTTGTCCTTTTCTCTACTTTCTTAGTTACCTTCTAACTTTCTTCTTCTCTTTACATTCATCATCCTATCCAGTCCTACCCCTTCCTTCATTACCTTCGATTTGTCGCCTGTATGGCCTCCAGTAATCTTTTTATTTCTCCTATCATTATTTTCATCAACCTTTGAAATATCTTCTTCCGTTCTAGCCTTCTCAACCTCATTTTAAAGCCTTTTATTTTTCTCCTCATTTTTATCACGCAGCTTAATATACTCCTTTTTATCCTACATTTTTTCTGAACTACTTTCTCCACTTTTTTTTGCTTTCTTCGTTCCCTTCTAACTTTCTTCTTCTCTTTACATTCATCACCCCATCCATTTCTACGCCTTCCTTCATTACCTTACATTTTGTCGCTTGTATTCTCTCCAGTAATCTTTTTATTTTACCTATCATTATTTCCATCTACCTTTTTAACTTCTTCTTCCGTTCTTCTTCCGTTCGTCTTTTTCAAGCCTCTTATTTTCCTTCTCTTTTTTATCACGCATCTTATATACTGCAATGCTTTTCCCTTTCTTCTATTTTTTTTATTTACTTTTCACTTTCTTCTTCTTCTTCTTCTTCTTCTTCTCTTTACATTCCTTTACCCATTCACTTCTACCCCCTCTTCGCTAACTTTTGATTTGTTGCTTGCATGCCCTCTATTATTCTTTTTATTCCTATCATTATTTCCATCTCTTCTTTTACAACTTTCCCCTCACATTTTGATAATCTAAAACCTACTTAAATGAAATAATTTTTAATTTTTAAATAAAATTATGATAGTTTAACCTCCTAGTTTAAAATAACGGATTTAATAAACATTCAAGAATAAAATGGGAGTTGTAAAGACTGCGGAGCGAGGTGTCTTTTTGTCTTGCCAAGGCCGATAAATCCGGTTATCAGGAAATCTTTTAATGGAGGGTGAAGATAGTAGAGAGAGTGACTTGGATGCTTGTGTGAGACGTAATCGCGAAGTGTTGGTATAGTAAGACAGCAGCGAGGGGCTCGCGATGGTCATTTGTGGTACCGAGTAGGTACTGACTCCTAGGGGACGAAATGTCTCCTGCGATCCCTCAACAAGATACCGGACACGCTATCGCTAGAAAACTCTTACCCTCTGTGATGTTTAGCCCGTCACGCCATGCCACCAACGCAAAAACATCGAGATTGTCCCCGGGGCTGTACAAATTTAACCCTTCATTTTTCCTCCCTCAAAATATTAATAAACAAATATTATATACTAGAAACAATAGATTATTATTAATTTATTTATTTACTGTAATAATGAATTAATAATTAATTAATGAATAATAAAAAGAAAAAACATAATTTATTACAATAATTAAGTAATCATTTTATTCATTTTTTTATAATTTATTATTCACTTAACAATATACTATCGTAGTGAAATAATTTGTTCTCAATGGAATGACGGTTTTGGTACTGCCAGTCTAAACCAAAACGGTTATAGTCTTTAAATGTTGAAAAAATACTTTTTGACTCCGCTGGGATTCGAACGCAGGTCTATATATTGCTGGTCTGGTGTTCTATTGATTTTGAGCAGCAGACCGGCCAACTGTCGACGTGGGTTCGAATCCCAGCGGAGCCAAAGAAATTTTTTTTAATAGTTAAGCAATATAACCATTTTGGTTTATACAAGCAGTGCAAAATCCACCATTCTATTGATAAAAATTTATAATTAATTATAATTTTAAATAAATATTGAAGTTGTCACATTAGCTTTCATACAATTTAATTTTATTTTAAATTTTGAATGAGGAAGTCTAAGTATGAATGGAATTTTGTGTTAATAAACATCTTATAATGACTAATGAGTCAAAATTATTTAATAATAGTATAAAAATACTTTTTAAAAAATTCTTCAGATTATTTTTTTATTTAAGAATATTAATAATTCAAAGATTAATTTAAGCGGTAGATTAATTCAATAGATGACGGACAATCTATAAACTATTTTTTTGTTTAAGACTTAATTTTTTTCTTTTGAAAAGTTTACGACTATTTTGTTGATAATTTGTTTAATTTTTGGTTGAAAAATAAGTTTCTAACTAAAAATTTAAATATTTCTTTTTTGATAGAAAATTTATTTTTTTGTTGAAAATTCAAGTCATTCGTTGAAAGTTCATGTGTTTTAATAAAATTCTTTTTTTTCGATAAAAATATAATATCACTAAAATTTTAATAATTTAATTTTAGGTTGAATGTTGATATTGTAATATAAAAATTGATCTTTTTTGGCTGGAAATTGATGTATTCTGTTAAAAATTTGTATTTTTAGCAATAAATTATTCTTGATTAAAAAATTGTATTTTTAGTAATAAATTATTCTTGATTAAAAATTTGTATTTTTAGCAATAAATTATTTTTGATTAAAAAATTGTATTTTTAGTAATAAATTATTCTTGATGAAAAATTTGTATTTTTAGCAATAAATTATTCTTTATTAAAAATTTGTATTTTAGCAATAAATTATTCTTGATTAAAAATTCATCATTTTGGTTAAAAATGCAATTTGTTGATAATTTGTATTTTTAGGTTGAATTCAACTGTTTGTGATTCAAAATTAAATTATTTTTTTTATTTGGAATATAAACTTTTAATGTTTTGTTAAGAACTAATATTTTTTGTTGTCGAAAAATTAATTATTTGGCT
>JAAAKG020134985.1:1926-13676 GCA_010014905.2 Druon quercuslanigerum
TTTTCTGTTGCGGTTTGTGTGAAAGGTTGGTTATCCTGTTCAATTCCTAGTGATTTGATGCAAATTGGTCGCGTTTACATCGAAATTTTGTTTGTGTAACTGCAATTGTCTTTGTTTGGACCATCAAATGGTCCGAATATTCCTATTTTTGTAAGGTGTCAATCCTTTTGGATTTTCCTGGTTTAATTAGTCTTTCCTCATTCTTTTATTTTTAAGTCATTTATTTTATGAAAATTGGTCTTTTCCTCTACTAACTTAAAACTTCTACAAATGAAATCGAAAGCCTCTAAAATTTTTGTTTATTTTTTGTTGCGCTTTGTGCGAAAGGTTGGTTATCCTGTTCAATTCCTAGTGATTAGAAGCAAATCGGTCGCGTTTATATCGAAATGACGTTTGTGTAGCTGCAATTGTCTTTTTTTGGACCATCAAATCGTCCGAATATTCCTATTTTTGTAAGGTGTCAATCCTTTTGGATTTTCCTGGTTTAATTAGTCTTTCCTCATTCTTTTATTTTCAAGTCATTTATTTTATGAAAATTGGTATTTTCCTCTACTAACTTAAAACTTCTACAAATAAAATCGAAAGCCTCTTAAAGTTTCGTTTATTTCCTGTCGCGGTTTTTGCGAAAGGTTGATTGTCCTGTTCAATTCCTAGTGATTAGAAGCAAATCGGTCGCGTTTATATCGAAATGACGTTTGTGTAGCTGCAATTGGCTTTGTTTGGACCATCAAATGGTCCGAATATTCCTATTTTTGTAAGTTGTCAATCCTTTTGGATTTTCCTAGTTTAATGTGTCTTTCCTCATTCATTTATTTTCAAATCATTCATTTTATGAAGATTGGTCTTTTCCTCTACTAATTTAAAACTTCTACAAATAAAATCAAATTCCTAAAAGTTTTCTTTATTTTCTGTTGCGGTTTGTGTGAAAGGTTGGTTATCCTGTTCAATTCCTAGTGATTTGATGCAAATTGGTCGCGTTTATATCGAAATGACGTTTGTGTAGCTGCAATTGCACCTGACGGAAAGTGGAATCATCGCCCAAGTAAGTGTATTTCGATTTAACTTCTCAGACAGTAAGAATTATCGTGCTTGCATGCGAGCTCTGACAGCAAACTACAATTCTCAAAGGCGGACTCCCAAAGTCCGTTGCGAACTGTCGTTACTAGCTGCAACCGCAACGCACGTACAAACACAATACCTATCATATTGTATGTAATGACTTGCTATCACACGCAATTGAGAAAAGTTCTTTCGTATCATATTTGGAATTTTATGAGGACCCTAAACGGAAAAAGGCTAGCGTTAAATTTGTTGCTGCTGAACCCTCAAGTGCTAGAACTTAGTAATTTTCGATTCCTCCTAGAATGGGTCCAGTTGACCCGAGCAAACTTCTAACTGAAATATTTCCGGTTTAAATAGACTTAGCTTGGTTGATTGTTTTTTAAATGGTAGCTCACAGTCTCGAAAACAGATGTATAAAAATTAATTGTGTCTGATAAATATTTTGCAAAGAATGAGAAAACGCTTTCGAAAATTCATCATTAAGCCATCGGATCTTGACTCATTTCGAGAGTCGTGAAATTTTGGACTGAAATTTTATCCGAACTTGATCACAACTCAAAACTACTTTTCCGCTCTGGGTTATTTGGTCTAATCGAATAATAATAAGCAAATTAAATACACATTAGACATGATCGTTATAAAATTCAAATTAAAGCCGGGATGTAACGACCAAGTTATGATCTTCAACACGCACGTTGAAGTCTGAGGGTTCGAAAATATGCGGATTGGGAAATTAGGACAATTATTTACACACGAATTTTTCTTTTAAAAAATCAATAAATATGAATGGTTATAATTATTTTAAAAGGGCTTGTGAGTAACAAGTAGGGATGTACAATATCCTCTGAATCCTCAATGAAAGAATGTCTTTAAATTTATGGTAATTTCTGCAAACTTTGACGGAATATTAGTAGAATCTAAATAAATTTCAACATTTTTCTTAATAATTATCTATAGAAAACAAATTAATAATTGCTCTTTAAATATCGACCTCAAAATTCTTTTTATAGGGTAGAAAGAAAATCATAAGTGAAAAAATGGATTTTGTCAGCTTTTTCCGCTAATTGTGAATCTTTTGAGGTTTCTAAAAAAAACTTTTTTTCTAATATATAATATTCTAATTTTTTCTAGTAATTAAGGGTTTGTATACATTTCTTAAAATAATTTATTTTTGATTTCAACAATTTTCTTTCAGAATAAATTCAGGAAGTTGCGTTGTTTCCCCAAATTTTTCAACTTATTTTCAGCTTTTCACTCACACCCAAGCTAAAATTAATTAGATTGAAAAGAAATAAATGTTCATAACATGTATTATTGTTTATAATATTATTATTTTAGAATAATTCTAGGAAGTTGCAGTTTTTAATGTTCCACATTTTGTCCAATTTCGAATTAGAGTAAGGCAATAATTAATATAAAGTAAAAAAAATAATTATTAAACAATTTTTTTTATTTAATAATAATCTCTTTAAATAAAGTTAGAAACATGCGTTTTTGTCTAAATATTTTATACTTTCGATTATTTTTTTACTTAGTGAGCTGAAAATTAATGTAAGTTGACAAATTAAATAGTTAAAATAATTTATTATTGTTAATAATTTTTTTAGATAATTGTTAAAAAGTTGCAGCCTTTTTTAAAACTTTGTCACTTTGATTCAGATTTTAAGTTGTAAATACATAATAAATAAACGTTCAAAAAAATAATTTTTAAACAATCTCTTTCTTTTTTATGAATTTATTTTTCTATAATTCCACTAAATTAGTTGCATTTCTAACGATACGATGAATTTTTAATTTAAACGATTATCTTTATTTGAAATAGTTCAATCTTTAACCGAAAATACGAATTTTCAACGTAAGATAAATTTTAAGTCAACAATTTAATAAATAGTGTTTCAAATAAAAACATAAATTTTTTTAACAAAATGATAATTTTTAACTAAAATTATGGAGTTTTTAACAAAAGGATAAATTAAAAAAAAATAATAATCCATTACGAAAAAAGACAAATATTCAAAAAAGTACGTAATTTTTTAACTAAAAATATAAATTTCTAACCAAAACGTCATTAGCTCAATTTTCAATAAAAAAATTATTTTTCAACAAACAAAACGAACTTTTAAGACAACAGTTAAATTTTGCAATGTAATTGTTCAATATTCAGTTTAAAAATTAAATTTTATTCAAAGAAAATAAATTTAAAACTGAATATTTAAATTTTCAACCTAAAAGAAGATTTTAAAAATAAAATGATGAATCCTTAACCAAAAAGACGAATTTTCAACAAGAGATTCATTTTATATCAACAAGAAACGATCAATTTTTATAACAATAATTAAATGCTTATTTAAAACGAAATAATAATCAACAAAACAGAAAAATTTTAAACCCAAACGAATGAGTCCCTAAGAAAAATAATTTTCAAACAAAATAATTTTTCATATTGAATTTTTAACAAAAAGATGAATTATTAAACAAAAATAATAATCTTTTACAAAAAAAGACAACTAAAGTAATTTTACAACAGAATAGTTAAATTTTCAACCTAAAAGAAGAATTTAAAAATAAAATGATGAATCCTTAAGCAAAAAGACCAAAAGGAGTTTAATTAATTTTATTTCAAAAAGAATCGAATTATTATTTATAAAAATAATTGAGTGCTTAATTAAAACGAAATAATAATTAAAAAAACAGAAAAAATGTAGCCCGAAAATAATTTTTAAACAAATAATTTTTCATATAAATAATGAAACTTTATTTAAAAAAGATTAATTCTCAACCAAAAATACAAAAGCTCAAATAGCTCAACGAGAAATTAATTTAATTTAATTCAATTTTTTGTTACATATATTAATTTCCAGCAAAAAAAAATAATCAAAAGAATAATTAAATCCAGTAACATGAAGAGTCTTTAACGAATGAATAATCATTTTTAATTGTCTTTTAACTTCAGAGAATTTAAAAGCATTTCAAAAAAATTTTTATTGATTGTATTTAATTTTTCATTTAAATAATGAAATTTTTATTTGAAAAAGATTAATTTTTAACCAAAGAAACAGAAGTAGATTTATCAACCGAATGAATTAATTTTCTAACAAAAAAATTTACCTTTAAGGGAGATTTCGTGCCAAAAGTCAGATATCTGTAAAAAATAGTTTTTCTGTAATTTTAAAATTTGAAATATTATAAGTGATGTCGTATAAATAAAATTTTTTTTTCATAAAAAATGTTAAAACTGACAAAAAAAATTATTTTTAACCTTGTTTTTTGCAATTGAATTTTTTCTGATTAAATTTTGAAAAATGATTTTATTTTAATAAATAACGGCTTTTTTCCAGGAAAATATTCTCTACAACTATACTGTTTACAATTTTGAAAGTACATTTTTTTACGGCTGAAATCGTTTGAAAATTTTTAAAAACTTATATTTTAAGAATGTTTAGTTGCTGAAAATATTTTAAGCAGTAAAGCTGTAGAGAATATTTTTCCGAAAAAAGAGCCGTTATTTATTAAAATGCAATAATTTGTCAAAAATTGGTAGGAAGTGACTGGCAGAAAAAATTAATTTGCATAATACATGGTTGAAATTACTGTTTTTCTTGTATAAATTTGAAAAATTTTCATTAAAAAAATGTGTTTTCATATAAATGACATTACTTATCATAATTTTGTTCTTAAAATCATACAAAAACTATTTTTTTTTCAAACATCTGATTTTACGCCGGACAACTACCTTAACCAAATATAATTAGATTTCCAACCAAAAAGATGAATCATCTAAGTGAAAAATTTAATTTAATGTCTAGTTAAACAAAATTAACTCTTAGCAACAAAAAATGAATTTTTAAGAAAATGTTTGAATCCAGTAATATACAGCTATTAAAAAATGAAAAAACATTTTTGCTACTGCATTTTTTTTTTTTTTTAATAAAGCTGCATATAAAAATATTGTTTCAGAACAAAAAATTTTAAAACTGATGAAAACTAACCGCAATATTATGAAAAAAATTCGATTCTGGTTTTTCTCAAATCGAAATTTACATTTCGCCTAATTTTCTCTAAAAAGATAATTTTTTCGCTGAGAAATTCTGCGATTGTAGTGTAAATTTATTTAATTGTTATTTAAGTTTGTATTACATTTCTTTAATAAAAACTTCCTTCGTTAAAAAAAAAAATTTCCAAATATAATTTGTACAATTTTTTAATATTGAAATACAGAAGTAGAAGACAATAATTTCAACTCTGAAAGAGAAACAGTTGCAATTTTTCTGTTAAGTTAAAACTCCTTTTTTCAGTTTGAATATTTTATTTTCTGTGACATCTGAAATACGTACACTTCATAATTAAAAAGGATCAATTATTATTTGCACGTTTTCTGCAAAATTATACTTTCCAGTAAATTTCCTTGAGTACAAAACAATATTTCATGAAAAGAGAGTTCCACCTGGCGAAGGTGTAAAACGCGCAATACATAATTACCGATAGCTCCTGCTTTTCGAGCGAAAAATAACGTTTTCTGAATTGTTCATTTGACTTCTGAGGGCACCACTTTCTTAAAAACCGCAATTCAAATAAAAACACGAGAAATGCATAAAACAGTGAGGTCTTGGAGAATTGTTCCGTTTCGGTTCAAGTACTTCCGATATTCCGGCATATGTAATTATTTTTAAATTATTTTTAAATCATCGGAAGTGCTCTGTTCACTGAATTTAGCATAAAAACACCATGAGAGGTCACTGAATTTTTAAGGATGAAAGACATTTTCGCCTTTCCGGGTTTCTTTCTTTTTATAATTTAGTCCCAAAAAGAGAAGAAGTTCCTTCCTGATTCACATAACGGGTCCAAGGACTGAATCCATTTTTTTATTTTTAGATTCTTATTATTAAAAGAATCGCCGCTGGTCAAAACCTTAAAATCAGGAAAAAAATTAATTTTTAAATATTTTGAATGAGTCCAAATATATGAAAACATTTTATAATATTTACAGTTTTAGAAAAATTTTAATATATTCTAAAATATAGTTATCCTCCACATTCCCAAGAATTTTTGAAACCTCTGAAAAATTTCAAGATTTTTCAAAGATTACAAAGTGTTTGAAATATCACATAAACATATTTTCAACAAGAGTTTAATTCTTGAAAGGAAAGCTTCTTCTGTCAAGAGAAAAAAATAAACCAAACTGGTGAGTTTTCAATAAAAAAAAAGTTTACAACCAAGAAGAAGAATTTTTTTACCTTAAAGGAGAAATTCCTAACAAAATATATGAATTTTTAATCAAACATTTGAATTTTAATTAATTTTAACTAAGTTTTTTTTTAAGTTTCTAACTAAAGTTAAAGCTAAAACATTTTAATTGCAATATAAAATGAATCATATTTTGATATAAATAAGAAAAAGTTCCATTAAAAAAGATTTTTCTTAACCATAAGTCTAATAGTCAATCAAAAAGTATACATTTTTAACCCAAAATAGTTGCATTATTAAGCATAGAAATGAACTTTCAAATCAATTTACGAATTGCCAAAAAAATAAATTAAATGGTATGTTACATTTAATTAATAAAAAAGGCTCTATTTATACTTTTTTTGAATTATTCCAAAATGTTTTTGAAAATTTTAAATTTTCCAAAAAATTTTGAACGGATTTCAAATAAGAATTTTTTTCGGAAGTCATTCTATTTCGTTTAAAATACAACTGCATTGTTGATTTTTAATCGGTTTTGGTAGGGTATTTAACCATTTTTTTATTATTTTTGAAAATTTCGTCTTTTTTTGTAGAAAATTATTCTTTCTTGTTGATAAATAATCTTTCCGCTTAAAAATTCAAGAGTTTGGTTGCATTTTTCTTCTTTTCATTGAATAATCCTTTTTTTTCTTTAAATTAAACTCTTGCTGAACAAAAAAATAAATATAGTGATATGTTAAATCCTGTTAAATCTTTGAAAAATCTTGACTTTTTTAGGCTTTTAAAAATTCTTTGAAAGTTTTTAATTTAATATAAAAATTCCTAAAAGATTTTTAATTCTGTAAAATCAATTACTATATTATAAAATCTCGAGAAATTTTGTAAAATGTGAATTTATTTCCTAAAATCCTAGAAAATTGATCAAAATAACTAAAGCGCTTATAAAACATTTTTAAATCAATAAAATCCTCTGTAATTTTATAAGGCACCGTTGATTATTATAAAATATTTTGGGATAAATTCCAAAATTCTATAAAATTGTTTTCAACCGCATAAAAATTTGTTTAAATCCCTTAAAATCATTCTAATCCTTGTCAATTCCTTAAATTTTTCTATCTTTTTGAAATGCCTTAGAAATATTTTAGCACGCACTATTATATTTCAAACTTTTTGAAGTGAATTATGATTATTGAAGCCAATTAAAAATTCAATTGGATCTTTTAAAATTTCCTAAAATATTCCAAATCTTTTGAATTTTTTAAATTAGAACTTTCAAAAATACCCTAAAGTCCTTCAAATCCTTTTGAATCACTGCAAATTAATAAAATATTTATACGAAAACGTCCTATAGATTAAAAATCCTTTAAAAGCTTTTGCATTCTTTTGAATTTTTTTTAATTCTTGAAAATTGCTTTGAGTTTTTCTATATAATCTAAAATCTGTTAAATTCTTTGGAATGTGTGCCTTAAACTTACTGAAATCAATTTAAAACTACTTTTAATACTTTAAAATCCTACAAAATCTTACAAGATCTTTAACATATTTTTAAATACATTAAAATTGTATTGAAAATCGTTGAAAGCTTACGATTTCTCTTAACTTTTTCTGAAAAAATTTTATAAAACCGATTTTTATGATACAAAAATTCTTTGGAATCCTTTAAAACTTTTTAAAGTCTTCGGCAATTTAATGAAATAATTTAAAATATCGTAAAATATTTCAGACTCTTTGAAATTCCTTTGAATTTCTGAAATACATTTAAAAATCCATGAAATCCTTTGAAATTGTCTAATTTTTTGAAATCATTTAAAATGCCCGGATTTTTTTAAAACTTTAAAAAATCTTCAGAATCCCTTAGTATTTCTATATTACTTGAAAATTCTTTAGAGTTTTTAAAAATATCCTAAAACCTATAAAATTTTTTTAAATTGTTTTAAACCTTCAAGTTATTGAAATAAATTAAATGCTCCTTCGAATATTTTAAAATATCCTGCATTCATTAAAATTCCTAAAAATATTTGAAAATTCACTGAAATATTTGAAAATCTTTACAATTCTAAATTTCTAAATTAAATTATTAAATTAATTTAATTAAATCAAATTCTAAATTAAATTAAATTGAATTACATTTTTTTTTTGAGTTAATTCAACTATTTACTTTAAAATTTTTCTTTTCTTAGCAAATTCAACTACTTGCTTAAAAGTTAAGCACCTTTGGTAAAAATTAATTTTTTTGACAATTTATTATTTGAGTTGAAAATTCATTTCTTTGCTTAAAAATGCAACTATTTTGGGTTAAAAATTTATACTATTTGATTGACTATTAGAATTTTCGTTAGGAAAAAATATTTTTCGATTAAATTTTTTATTATTTATAGCAAAATATGATTATTTTTTGAAAAATTTTTGGTTCAGTATTTAACTAGTTTGTTGCCAATTCATTTTTTATTGCAATTGAAATGTTGTGACTGAGACTTTCAATATCCAATTATTTATTTAAAATTGATCCCTTTTAGTTTAAATTCAATTGTTTAATGAAAAATTTATGTATTTTGTTATGAATTCCTCCTTTTTGGTGAAAAATTCATTTTGGTTGTAAACTTTTGTTTTTGTTTAAAAAATCAACAATTTGGTTTATTTTTTTTCTCTCTTGACAGAAGAATCTTTTCTTTTGAGAAATAAGCTCTCGTTGAAAATATTTTTATGTGATATTTCAAACCATTTGAAATCTTTGAAAATTTTTTAAATTATTTACAAGTTTTAAAATTTGTTTGAAATTTGGAGAATAGTTATATTTTAGAGTCTATTAGAATTTTTCTAAAACTGTAAATAATATAAAATAGTTTCATATATTTCGCA
Organism: Druon quercuslanigerum; assembly: GCA_010014905.2. Taxonomy (NCBI): domain Eukaryota; kingdom Metazoa; phylum Arthropoda; class Insecta; order Hymenoptera; family Cynipidae; genus Druon; species Druon quercuslanigerum. The sequence continues at coordinate 11,032 of JAAAKG020134985.1, forward strand.
ATTCTTCAAAAGAAAATGAAAAAATGCTAAAATCCTTTAAAGTAATTCAAATTCTTAGAAATTTCTTCAAAATTTTCAAATCTTTGAAAATACCCTGCAATATTTTAAAATCTTTAAAATGTTAAAAAATTTATAAAATACTTTTATAACTTTTAAAACCTCTTAAAATCGTTGAAATTCTCTGAAATCTTCTAAAATAAATAAAAAAAATGTTAGAATTTTTTAGGATCGTTTAAATCCTTAAAAATTTCTTTAAAATTTTTTAATCACTTGCAAATTTCTAAGAATCTTCGAAAACACCTTCAAATAGTTCAAATCATTAATAATATATTAAAAAATTGTTAATATTTTTAAAAATTCGCACAATTTTAAGTAATTCATTGAAATCTTTAAAATATCTGAAAATTGAAATCCGTTCAAATTTAGTGGAATATTTTTAAATTTTCAAAAACGTTTTGGAATAATTCAAGATAATGTATTTCAGATCCAAGAATTGTTAAGAACTATAGAAATACTAAGGGATTCTAAAGATATTTTAAAGCTTTAAAAAACTCGGGGCATTTTAAAGGATTTTAAAAAAGTTAGACAATTTCAGAGAATTTCACTTCAATTTTTTTCACTTCAAGGATTTCATTTAAATTTAAAGAATTTTTGTATCATAAAAATTGGTCTTAGAAAATTTCTTTAGAAAAACTGAGAGAAATCGTAAGATTATAACGATTTTCAATAATATTTTAATGTATTTAAAAATATGTTAAAGATCTTGTAAGATTTTGTGGGATTTAAAAATATTCAAAGGAGTTTTTATTTGATTTAAGCAAGTTTAAAGCTTAAAAAGTTTAAAGCTTTAAAGTTTAAAAATAGCATGTCAAAGAATTCAACAGATTTTAGATTATGTAGAAAAATTCAAATTAATTTTTAAGAATTAAAAAAAATTCAAAAGAATGCAAAAGATTTAAAAGGATTTTTAATCTATAGGACTTTTTCGTATAAATATTTTATTAATTTGCAGTGATTCAAAAAGATTTGAAGGACTTTAGGGTATCTTTGAAAGTTCTAATTAAAAAAATTCAAAATATTTGGAATACTTTGGGAAATTTTAAAATATCTAATTGAATTTTTAAGTGGCTTCAATAATCATAATTCACTTAAAAAAGTTTGAAATATAATAGTGCGACAAGGATTTTATGATTTTAAGGGATTTAAACAAATTTTTATGTGGTTGAAAAAAATCGTATTGAATTTCGGAATTTATGGAATAATTTTACTGGACCCATGAGATTTTTAAATATTTTAAAATTTTAATAAATTTTCTAGAATTTTAGGAAATAAATTCACATTTTACCAAATTTCTCCAGATTTTAAAATACAATAATGGATTTCAGAGAATTAAAAACCTTTTAGGAATTTTTATGTAATATTCATGGGTTTCAAAGAATTTATTCAGAGAGATTGAGGAATTTCGTAGAATTTTAATAATTTTCAAAAATACTTAAAGTATTTCAAAATAATTTAAAGAATCTGGAAGATTTTAGTATTCTTCTGAATATTTAAAGAAATTGTCAATTGATTTAAATAATTTTAAGGTGTTTTTTAGAGAATTTCATAAAATTTAGGATATTTTTAAAAATTCTCAGGAATTTTCAAGAGTTCTAAAATTTTTAAGGAACTTTAAAAACTTTTAAAGTTCTTCCAATCTTTAAGGGTATTTCGTATAGATTTTAATAATTTTAACTGATTTCAAAGAATTTTAGAGACCTAAGTTTATTTTTTTCTATTTTTAGGATTTTTTAAGAACTATACTATTTTCATGGGTCTTTAAAAGATTTGACAGTGTATAAGATATTTTAGAGTATTTTCAGATCATTCAAATAATATTAAATTAATTTCAGTAAATATATAGTAGTTCAAAGTATTCTAAAAATTTCTAAAGATTTCAAGATTTTAGGATATTTTTAAAATTTTTGAAGAATTTTCAAATGCTTTGCATGTTTTAAGGAAATTCGAAAGATTTTTAACGCTTGGAAAATTTTAGGCATTTTTAAATATTTGTTTTATTTTTACATTTTTAAATATTTGAATTATTTTTAAATTAAATTTTTTTTATTAAAAAACTATGTAAATATTTTTAAGGCATCCCAAGACTTTAAAAGTACGGTAATAATTTTAAAATTTAAGGGATTTAAACAATTTCAAGGAATCCAAGAATAATTTTAATCAATTTTAAAGATTTTCAGAAGATATGGATTATTTTATAGAGTTTTATCAGATTTACGAGGATCCTAATTATTTTGAGGGATTTTAAAATCTCTTGTCATATTTTACAATTTTTTCACGATTTTAAGAAATATCCAATTTTATTCCCCAGAATTGAGAAATTTCATAGGATTTCAATGCGTATCATATTTTTTGAGGTATCTCCAAAGATTTTCAGGAATTTCAATGATTTGAGGATATTTAAAAATATTTCAAGAAATGTTTTATTTATTTGAATAATTTTTAGGTATCTAAAAGATTTTTACAGATTTAAAAAATTTGAAATAGATCTGAAATAGCTCGGGGTATTTCATATACAGGGTGTTCAAAAAGTCTCGATACACCTAAATATCTCTCCAGGTAAATATTTTTTCAAAAAGGTCAGGGTC
>JAAAKG020134986.1:0-36409 GCA_010014905.2 Druon quercuslanigerum
TGCGCATGCGCTCGGACGATTTTAACATCTGAATGTGTTTCAGTTTAACATACAAATATTTTTACGCCTAACATCTCCAAAAGATAGTAGATATTTGGCATGAATATCTGCATGTTAGGTGGGGCAATCTTACCCTTTAAACATCTACATTTAAACATCCATTTTTCTCCGTGTAGGTACTTATGGTATTCGCACAGTTTATATGTGCTTTTCTCGAAAAACGATTTTTCGAATTTTCCTTTTCTCGAATTTTTCGAACTTCAAAAATACACCAGTTAATCGTTTTTTAACTTAAAAGGTTCAATTTGAGCCTAAAATTCCGGGAATTTATTCGGCTGTATGCCCCTATACATAACTTCATATCGGCCATAAGGGCCCTTTCCATGCGGACGCCCACATATAAAGCTAATGTATGGGTAACTTTATCATGTTTAAAAATTTCTAGTAATATTCGTCATCAATGAGAACTTATCATGCTCAAAATTATCTATAGTAATATTAGTCATCAATGAGTTATTTCTCATTTTATCTCACGATTATTTATTGCTCAGGTCACTGGGAATTCAACTTGATGATCTTATTTACGATATGAAGATGCCAATGATTGAATATTAGAAAAGCGATTGACGATTCCTAACTGTCTACTCTTTTCCTCTCGTTTTCTTATAGACAGTCATGTTTGCCTCTGTGGATGATGACGGCACTCTCCATTGCGTTCATTCACGATCGTAACAATTAGGCTCGTCCTGGTGCACCCACTTCTGTAATTTCTGTCACTGAACTGCCGTTATTAATTATACCACAATTATATCGTATTGTTCTTCATGAGAGTTTCGTAGTTATGTTGCAATCGGTTGGCCGTTTATGTCGAAAGGGAACTTTTTTTTTGAAGCACGTGTTTTTGGATAATGGGGTCGTCCATAAACTATGTTGCTAATTTTAAGGGGGTGGGTTGGTCTCGTAAAAAAATAATGTTGCTAAATAGGGGGTAGAAACATTGGAACTAACATTACGAACTTAGTTAAAATTTAATCCCTTAAATATTTTAACGTTCACAGTCTTTGCCCTGTTCTCCTCTTTTCTCTTTTTTTAAAACATTCTTCTTTTTCTACCTATTTCGCTGAAATTTCCCCATTTTCTCATTTTTTTGCTAAGGTGCGAACTGAATTATTAGAACTCAATACTGAAATCCATCTCTTTATGATGTATTTTACGTTCGGAATTGATCTCATTTAGATAATAATTATATACTATTCCATTAGTCAAATTAATCTTCCTGGTTAAAAAAAAAATATTTTTTGGGTTGTATGTTGAACTCTTTTTTAAATGTACATATACATATACAATTTTAAAACGGAAAATGGAATCTTTCCATTTTTTGTTTAAAATTGATATGTTGAATTGAAAGTTGATACTTTCTAGTGAAAATTCATGTATATTATTGAAAATTAACCTTTTTTGGTATAAAATTATTCTTCTTAACTGAAAATTCATCCTTTTTGGTTAAAAATGCAACTGTTTGGTTACAAATTAATGTGTTTTAGTTCAGGGTTCAACTATTTTGTTGAAAATGGATCAACTACTTTCATAAAAGTTGAATTACTTTAAAAAAATCATTTTTCATTCTTTGAAGATTCGTCATTTTAGTTGAAAATGCATGATTTTTTGTAAAAATCAAACTGTGTTTTAGACATTTCGCCTTTTTGGTTTGGAAATTTAATAATTTGCTAGAAAAGTAAACTATTTGGTTAAAAATTACATTTTTTGTTAAAAATTCATATTTATTTCCAAAAATTCAACTATTTGGCTAAAAATTTATCATATTTTTGGGTTTCTTCTCAAATTTAACCACTTGGTTGGATGTTCATCTACTTAGATGAAAATTCTTTTTTGTTGAAAAATTGTGTTTGCTTTTATGTTAATAACTAATTTTTTAAATAAAATTATTCCTTATAAGTTAAAAAGTTAATTATTAGGTAGAAAATTATCATATTGCATTGAAATTCATCTTATTGTTTAGGAATTTAGTCTTATTTGTTGAAAATTCATATTTTTGGTAGAAAAGTAATCTTTATGGGTTGAAAATAAACTTAATTGTTAAAAATTTAACTGTGTTCTAAAATTTTTTTTATTTTTGTTGAATAATTCAAGTGTTTTTGGATAAATATGCATCTTTCTATATTTAAAATTCAAATGTTGACTTAAAATGAACTCTTTGGTTGTTTATTGAAACTTTATGGTTCAAAATTATTTTGTTGTTGTTGGACATATGCCTGTTTGGGTTTTGAATTTCATATCTTTTGATAGAAAACCTTTTTTCATTAGAAGTTCAACTATTTGATTTAAAATATAATATATTTTAACTTGAAATCTTAAATAGGATTTTGAAGTGCTTCATATTGAATTCAATATAATATTTACATTAACTTCACACAAAAGATTTTTTCTCCTATTATTCCCATATTTTCGTAAAAAATTCCCCGTAAAAAATCCCCTGTCTGAGAGCATTTTGGGCTAGGTTACGAGTGACGCTATGAATGAGAATGCCATACATGATAAAATCAAGTTAAAATATACCAGTTGTATGAAAAAGTTGTTTTCATCATTGTCTATGTTTAATTCTTGAATTTAAACTCATCCTATTTGAGCTAATGTTAATACAGTAAAGTTAATGCCACGTCAGTGCTTTACAGATAGTATTCTCACACATAAATATGATTATTATGTGGACATTAAAATATGGTTTCCGATAGCACAGCACCAGCTGTATGTGTGTATTTACGTAGAAGGATGAGAAATTGTATTTTCACGGAGTATTAGTCTGCGAAATGCGTCGCCATGTAACAAGCGCAAAGATGCAATACAAAAGATAATAGTATAATAGGCTTTTGGTCCGAGGCGCTGATAGAGACAAAGGCTAGATAGGTATTGTAAAGGATTGTGATGTCTGTGATGGGGAGATGAGAGGGTACACTATGTATGTCGGTGGATTCTCTGTTATTAATTTAGTACCGTGTTTCGCCTGTTGTAACTTTCAAGTCTTTAATTACCCAAAATAATAGTGAAACATAAAACTCAAGGGAAATTATAGAAAAACTTCAGCCAATTAAAAAAATTGTCATCCCTTTTAGACAAATTATATTTAGTTTGGCTCGGATCGATGATTATTTGACACAGGCACACCTCTTGGATTCACATGTACTTATTCGGAAGCTCAAGTGTCAAATCAAGAGTACATTTAACGCTTTATGTAAAATAGGATAATGAATTTGACCTGCAACAATATGAGAACTGAGTGATATGATTGCGTCTATCTTAAAAAAGAAACGTGCAGCCAATCTCTTATCATTTAGAGAACAAAGGCGCATCCCTTCTGCATATTTATTATGAACGATACACTTCCGGTGTGCGTTTCATGCATGTGACGCACTGCAGTTTAGCTCACGTTTCATTTTACGCCATTATATCGTACCCAAGATATATTGTTGCCCTCGTATCGTTAAAAAAGAAGGACGAAAGAAAGCGAATGAGTGAACGCATCGTAGGCCAGACGTACGTGCGGGCATATTAAGCCAGCTTCTTTATATCTAAATTTTCCCCGCGTTACACTTTTCTGCGTATTCCATTTTTCCTGAAATTATATCAATACACTTGCGCATCGATGTATACAATGTACATATTTGAGTCAATACATATTATTTATTGTAACATCCATTTGTTCTAAAAGCATCTAGGAAATAATGATTATGTTGATAGAGTGAGTACAGAAATCTAAACAATTACAGAAAAAATAATATCTGCAAGGGTTATTCACCTTTTCTCCGCAGATTTTCCTCCCTAAAATTTTCCGGGGCTCTGATACGGGCCACTCCAATTTATAGGTCAAACTCGCGCTGTATTCACAAGTGAAAACTCAGGTAATCGATCAACATTTGTGCGCTTGCGAAAGAGTGAGTTGGACTTAGACGCTAATCCTATATTGCCATGACATAAAAATGTATAGACTTCTACGTGATTCACCCAATTCGGTATAAGCCTAATGCAAAATGACTGGTCGCTGGCATACATGAATAACAAAATACATATATATAGCGTCTATACGTAGAAAATGTATTACCAAGAAACGAGTCTATCAAGTTTTAATATTAAATAATTATCCAAGATTAATATAAGGAAGGATTGCTACAATGACTATACTGGAATATGATCAATTTATAATGTGTCATGTTTGTTTAAGGATGCAGACATGCAAACTATAATTTTAGACGATAATTGGCGTTAAGGTACCGTCTGGTGTTTTATCAGTGTACTGGTTTCTATCAAACAAATGCAAGCTCTCTTGACTCGCAAAAGTATGAGCGAATTCACATCAGCAAGTTCACTTATATATGTATAGTTTAATAAGTGACATGACAATTAAATAATTTTTAAATCATTTTGAAAGGTCATCTATTTCTAATGTGAGTTAATATAAATCTTACCGTGCAATAACCGCAGTATTCTTCATTTTAAAGTTTTGTGGAGTAAATGTTCTTCCTATCAAAATGCCTATAAAAAAAAGAAAAAAATGATAGTGAAAGCGAATATTGCGCACCTTCAAGACTGTCAAAGAGATTTAAATTACAAGACTGAAGAAAGGATAGTTTCAAATGAGAACAGGATGTCGTACACTGGTCCTCGAAATTAGAGTTATGAATGAATGCTTTTTCCCTTTTCTTGAAGAAACGCTTGGGAACGCGCGGGAAAGAGCATTGTGCTGTGCTAGAAGCACTATTAGAACCGTACCGGATGTAGGAGGCGAGAATTGATGCATAGGTGCCGCGGTTTGAGAATAAACTTAATGTTTATCTTGATAAAAAAATATGAACGTGGCTGCGTATACCGAAATTTCAGGCCGAATAGTGGGACCTTGAGAAGGGTCTATTTGTACTAAAATTTCGCTACAAATAGTCGGATATCATATTATTTTAATAAAAAAAATCTTACAGTAATCTAAATAATATCTGTTTCTTCGTTCAAATGAAACTCTGAATATGATTTAAAATTATTTTAAAGTTTGTTAAAATTTTATAAACTTATGTTGTACTTTTGTTTCAGGTAAAAATGAATGCTTCAGTGTATGCCTCCTCTTGTCCAACACTGCAGTCAAACTTATCATTACACAGTGCCTCCTACTATAATGAATACAGTAGCTCTGCCAGAAGAAGATTATCATCCACGGGTGAAGCAGATACGTCGGCAACTTCGAGCTACGAGGGCAGTGATAGCTCAGAAAACAGCGATGAAACTCGGCTAGAACCTGTTACACAAGTCGAACGCGAACAAGTCGAAACATTTTTTCGAGGTCTCAAGACCCAGGTATAAAGATATTAATATTATTGGAATTTTGTTTCCATTTTTTCAATAATTGATTTTTAAACATAATTTCAACATGTCCTAAAAGTATTTCAGTAACCACCTTATGATCAATTTGTACTTCCTTGAAGATTTCTAACGGTTTTCACGTTTCGCTTCCTATTGCGTTATACCATCCGAGTTATGTTCAAGATGCATTATAGTAATTATTTAACCAAATCAACTCATACATGTAATATTTTATAGGTTTTCGTTTGCGAATCCCTGGCAAACTTGTATCTTGGTAATGCGTCACAGCCGGAAGGGTGGGTACTGCGATTCACGGGAATTCCAGTTGTGGTTCTGGACTTAGGAGAGACGAGATCTCGAACCAAGAGAAGAATTCAAATTCTACTAGCTGAACGAGGAACATGTTTCACTTTGTGGAGAGAAACCATCGACAACCTGTCGTCGTACAAGGTAACTACTAGTTTTTTCCTTCCCGTTTCTATCAATTGTATAAGCTTGCCTTTTTCTGATCCATTAAAATACCATTCAAGTAATGGGGTACGATTAAACACCGCCTGAGTGTATGTTATGCCGGATATCCTTAAAACCATGAAACTGGAAACTATTGATTCATCATGTAAATTTTTTCAATGTTATAATTTTAGTATGTCATTATTATTTATTAAAAAGTAAAGTTAATCTCTTGTCTTCTTACACAGGTACCTGGTCCAGCTTTTCACACTATGTGTCTCTCATCAGATCATACAAGACTAGCTGGAATTAGTTTTGACAATCCAAAAGCAGCAAGTGATCTCTGGCAACACATAGAATGTCTAGTGGCATGTCCAGAGAACATCAGTTTGTCGGTGCCAGGGAAAAAGAAAAAAAAGAAGCCAGCTCAAAAGAAGTTTGTACTACCAGCAAAGAGCAACATCAGTCAGCCTTGCCAATTTCAGCACGTGACTAGCGTAGATTTGGCCGACAGATCGCGATATTTTTCCCTGCAAACATTGGTGCCACCACCAAACGAGATAGAGAGCATTCAAGAGCCTAGCTTTTAAATGACACAGTGCTGGGGATTTAAAACTGAAGACGTCCGCGCAAAGGCGCTCATATTTTCCTCATTTTCTTCTCCCTCAATCCTCATAATTCTTCGAAGCACAGTCAAGTCACTCTTGTCAGCTTTAATCGTAGAATTAGATATTCTCAATTAGGGGAAGTCGAGTCAAATTCAAAGAAAATATGTATTGCGTACTTCTCTCGTCATTATTAGCCTGTGGAAGTAGGAGTTAAGAATTAAAAGTGTGCTACTGTAGTGTAGCAAATGTTTTGCTGCCGTAAGAAATTAGACATATTAGCTACTTGACGATTACTGGAAAACGTATGCCGAATAGTATATGACTTCTCATCAACCTCACAAAATATGTAAACATAAATAATTTGAAATTATATTCTCGAATAGTCTACAGTATTTTTGTGCTATGTGGTTAATTCCGTACAATTCTGTTGACTTTTTATTAGACATGGATGTGAATCTATAAAACAGGTTCAATTTTGCTTGACTGACTTTCGGAAACAACTTTTTCATTCTTTCTCCGATATTTTGTTGCAATAATCGAAGAAATTCTTCTTGTATCCTTGATTTAACATATTAATAATGTTATAAAAGTCATAATTGCATTCAGATTTTATTCAATTTAATACTGAGAACAAAATTAAACTTCAATGACCAAAGGTTTCATGTGACAGTTGGCAAAAAATACAATATAATACAATTATTAATGTAATTTTTTAAATAAACTTTGAAACTGATATTAATGATGTCTTCCAAAGTTAATGTTCATATGACTTAAATTATTGTCATTTGATATATTTGATACGTGTTAATAAATGTTGTTTAAAGTAATTAGTATTTTGGTCATAAAAATTGATTTTTTCAAAATGCCTATAATCTTAATTAAATCTGAGTGAATGTCTTAAAATTATTTATCTATTTTCAGTATTCGCAAAAAGAAATTTTTTTACATAGAATGTTATATGAAAAGTTTGAAGCAAGTTTTGTAATGGCTAAATAAAAAGCTTAATCTTTAAGTTTTCTCCAGTACATGTACAGTACATGGAAACAATGTATTTGTAAGTATAGTACTGCGATTCGCATAGCAAAATTTTAAGATTAAATATAATTAGCAAACTGCAAGATATATAAAGGTTTTTGTAAGTGCGTGTTGCGTAAATATCCCGAGACTATGTTATATATTTAAGTATAATAGTATAGAAACTTATAGAAGTGTATTACTTCATGGTCAATAAGAAGACTGGATTTAATGTCCTATATTATATTTTAGCCATAGTTTAAATAAAAGTTACTGGTCGAAAGGACTACTGGACTTAGATATACATTAACAGTGAATCATTCAACTGTTGAAACTTTATCCACTGATCTGACTCGTTGTTTGTTCTGTATTGATAGAAATTTTTTATTCTATTCATTCAAAGAAATCCATTGGCACAGCTATACTCTCTCCTTACTCTCTAAATTTGAATTAGTTCATTTTTTTACTAATTTTAATCAGTGGCTCAATTATATTTATGAAACAGTTATTTTTTACTAATGTATCAGTAACAATTACTAATGTAGCAGTAAAAACTAATGATTCATAGCTAAAATTGAGGCACTCAATCAAATCAGTAAACATTTTTATTGATTCAAATGTAGAGAGTAAATTAAGGAGGTACGTTCGAGAGGATTTTCTTTTTTTTTCTCAAAGAGTCTCTACTTGTAGCAAAATTAATTCAGTTTATGTAAAAAGTATTTCCACTCATTTCTACAATTTCTCTACAAAACTTTTGTGTCAAGCCCATTTTTTTGACTGTTTTTAATTTTAAGTCAACTAAAATTACTTACCTTTTTGAAACATATTACGATATTGCACGAAATTCACGATATAATAATTTGTATTATTCAATTGCTAACAGCGGCAACAATATTACTTTTAGTATCTATATAGTATATATAATTATATGTTTACAATCTTAAAATTAAAATTTGAAAACAATATTGTAAACAGTACGTGACCTTAAAACCATAGGGTTCTATCTTGAATTTTAGAACTAGCTTAATTTCCATTTGGTTCCTGTTACTTCACATACAGGACAATTAAAAATCAATCGATATCAAAAATTCAAGATAAAAGAAGATCTTATGGTTATCAGATCACTCTTATATTTATCATGGAAAGTATTATTATAAATACTTAATGTATAAATGAATAGAATATTCTATATATATCGTGCGAATTATAAAATCAGGGGCGGCAAATATTGCAATATTATATTTGTTCAATGTGAAGAGCTCTGCATCCCTGCGAAAATCTAATTTCTTTTTGAGAATTTCAGGGAAATATGTTTTTACATACACTGTCTGTACTTTTGTTACGCCAACAGTCCTTAAATTCACGAAAAGAATTATGCATTATACTGCACAAAATGAAAATGACACAGTATTGATCAATATTTTTTGTGCGTCTGCAATATTATTATTCATTATTTCCTCTTATACCTGTCGTCAAAACAACTCCCCTGTATCATAACATTACAAAAATTGCCGAGGCTGCAACAAAATTTTGTATTTCTTCGAGTTTATTGAACTAATTGTTTATCTACGACTGTGATATATTTGTAAAGCATTATGTTGTACAACTTGTACCCACAGTAAATTTAATTGAATTTTCATACATAAGGTTACATAAGCATATATTATTGTCTATGTAATGATTTGTGCAAATAAACGGTATTAACATCCGTCAAACTATTATCTCTTGAATTAAACTTGTGTGATTGGTCTTATTATCCTTCTACTCTAAATCTTGAAAAATTGTTAATTATTTCAGGTATTCAAACTTGATACATTTTTGCATCAAAATTTATAAAAAAATGTATTGTGTGACTCCGAATGTGTGTCCTGAGACTGACTAGAATTATTGAACAATTTGTTTTTTTGCTTTCCTAAAGATAAAATAAAGTTTTAAATATTACTGGAAAAACACACTACTTTTCAGGATACGTGTGTAGTTCATGCCTAGCTCAAGTTGTCACACAACATTTCTCACCTTTTTGCCGACATTGACCGACACGTGATAATGACTCACAGTAGCTCGGAAGTTTAAGTGAAGCCCTTTATCGTAATATTATAGCACGAAAAAAATTTGAATGTGTTGCAGAATTTTTTATAAATGTTTTATAAAAACGATCAAAACTATTTTTGCTTGAGCAATCTGAATTGCTAAACCAGTAAGATAGCTTTGACAATATATTTATTACGTTTGTGTGAAGTTTTACACCAACGGTTTGAGAATTTATAGAAAGAAAATTTTCATATATTTGAGAAAACGGATACAATTATATTATTTTTCCATGCAATCTAAGCACGAAATATGTTCAGTTTTGAGGAAACAGTTATTTTTATTTTGTATATTTACAATGGTTTCGTCAAAGAGATACGCTTGCAAAATCGTCCGCGATACTCAAAACAGACTACAATTTAATATATTCTATCCGCCATATATTATACACAGAAAAACGCTGGTTTTCAATTTGTTGCAGCTCAAATTTTACTGGTCTCTCGATGAGAATATTCAGTCTCATATTTTTTCGAATGAGAGAAAATTATCATTTTGAGATTGAATTTTGGCTCATTTAGAGAGTTGTGGAGTGCTGAACCGCGCAGTCAACCACCTGAACACCTAATCAAGCAATTACTCGCTTTGCGCTATTAGATTAAATACTTTTTGGTAAGCAAACTAATTGAAGTAATATTTACCTGATTAGGTATTTTCACTTCAACCACCAGCTAACTTCACTTCGTTCGAAGCAGAAAAACTAGAGAAAATTTTTTTGAACGCCCAGGCATATAATTTCGATTCAGACGGTCACGACTTAGTTTTTATATCCCGGCTTTGGTGGTTTGAATGTCATGTTGGTTTTGACTAACCGGAGATTTGGAAATTATACTACGCCAAATACAATTTTTATTTCAAGACACTAATACTCACTGGTAAATGGGGAAAATTAAAATTTAGGTAATTTTTATTATAACTTACTTGCTTATCAACATCTATTTGCCCCAAATAACGCCCGACAAAATCATCTACACAGGTGACTGATAGTTTGGAGACAACACTTCACGTTGCTGTAGATGAGAAAAAATAGTCTCAAAATGATGTATTTCCCTAGATTCTCATAATGAATCTGTGTGGCTCGAATTTGTTGCAATTCAAAACATCGATTTTCGTGTACTTTCAAGGATCGGCGATTTTCTGTGCATACGTCGCATGGTATATACATGTTATAAAAATTCCAATTATGTATGCTCGCTATTGCGACCTTTTTATGAATCCGAAGTTTAATAGATTTACATAATTAGGTATATAAAATAATGTTTCTAGGGCTTCTCAAAAACTTCGATTTTTGTGTATAATTAATGTGATATGAAACAATCAGTTTATGAAAAGGGAAACAAGCGCTAAATAGTTGTATAGGCGAGCGTACCAATGCATTTCTGAAAACTTTTATTTATATGGTGGAAAAAAAGACTAAAAGAGCCGGTTGGTCGTTATATTTTGTCTTCTTCTTCGGCTTCGTTGTCATCATAAACATCTGATTACTCCTTCTTCTTCGGTTTGCTCTTTTCATCCTTCCCCTACTCGCCTTTATTCTTCTATTGCTTCTTCTTCGTTTTCATCTTCGTCGTGCTTCTTTTCTTTTGGCCGTAACCCTTTTCCTGTCCTCCATCATTTTATCGATTCTCGCTTTCTTCTTCTCCATAATTTTATTGATTCTTTTTTTCTTCTCCTTACGGTTTGTCATATCTTGCACGGTTGCTTTTTTCATCTTCTTTCTTCTCTGCTCTTTTCCTCTTCCTTTTCGTTCGCAGTTTGGCTCTCTTCTCCTTATTGCGCGCGATTTCCTTTATATTCCGTTAAGCCTCTTATAATTTCTCAGACCTCTCATCTATTACTTTTTTCAACTCTGAGTTTGGCTCATCTTGACTTTTATTTGCAGTGAGGAGTCTTCTGAGCCTACTGTACACATGAGTACATAGGTTAGTTGAAAAATCTACTTCTATCTCTACAGCCATATATTTAATTAAATCCGTCCTTAATTTGTCATATCGTTCGCGGTATTTGCCAGCTCTAACTCATAGAATTCATTAAAAATCTGATTCTAATCCAGACGCCATACCCAATACTATCGGATCGTCGAGGTCGTCAAAATATTTTTAATGATTCTTATGCAGAATTTTCTCCTGCTTCCAAATCTGTGTGGTACGTCTTCGGCAGATTGTGCGTTCTCGAGATATTCACAGTTAATCCCTTTTTTAATTACTCACGATTAACGCTTTTCCATTAAACGTTTTCCGATTTTCTTTTTTGCATTTCATAAAATCATTCCAGGACGAATACAAACTATCAAAACATATTTGCATTTTTTTTTTTTTTGAATTTTTTCAAATTTAAATTTGAATTTTTATTTTATAACATTATAAGAAAAACCTTTTACAAATTTGTTGCTCTGCAAGTTTTTTTGCTGACTTAAATATGATAATCGTATTGATGATAGCCCAAACATACAGAATTAGAAAATAATTACCGTTTTTATTTTAGGGCAGGGAGTTTCGGTAAGGAAACATGATTTAACTTGGAACAGGGAATTATTTCCACGGAACAGATTTTTTTACAGATTTAGAAGAAAGAAATTTGAAAAAAACCGTCTGCCAAGAGAGAATTCGTCACAAGTTGAAAGTTCCCGTTTCTAAATTTTAGATGAAGAAAGTGCACCAAGCAGGTTTTAGATTATAAGTAGTATTGAGAAGAATTTTTGTATTAAAAAGTTCAACTACTTAGTTAAAAGTTAAACGATTTTGTTAAAAATTCATTTTTTCAGTAAAGATTCATAATTTTAATTTAAAACTCATTTTTTGTTGAAAACGTAACTACTTTGTTGCAAATGAATTTATCTTTTTTTTGTGTGCAAAATTCAACTATTTGGTTGAAAATTGATATTTTGCATTTATAAATGAAAAGATTTCAACTATTTCGTTAAAAATTCACGTATTTTGTTAAAAAATCGATTTTTTTGCATAAAATTATATTTCTCTTCCAAAATTAATTTAATTTTGAACAAATTCTTCTTTTCGGCTAAAAATAAAAATATGCCAGATAAACAATTATCATTTCAGTTAAATATTGACATTTTAGTTTGGAAATACAATTATTTTGTTCAAAGGTAAACTCTTTTGTTAAAAATTAAAATTGTTTTTGAAGATTCATCCTTTTAACTAAAAATTGAGCTCATTGGTTCAACATTATTTTTGACTAAAAATTAAATTATTCAATTTTCGGTTGTAAAATTCTCTTTTTTAATATGAAATTTGTCTTTTCGGTAGAAATTGTACTATTTCATTTGTGGTTGAAAATTATTATTCTTTTACCTCAAAATTAAAAATGCATCTTTTTAGTTGAAAATTAAAGTGTGACAGTCAAATATCATCATTTTATGTAAGAATTCATATTTCTGGTTTAATATGTAACTATTATAGTTGGAAATTCATCATTTTATTTGAGAATTCGTCACTTTGATTGAAAATTTAACTGTTTTGTGGAAAATTTAAGTCGTCTTTTCAAAATAATTTATTTTGCAATGTTTTGCATGACATAAAATAAATGTGTGCGTTTTGTAGCAAATATGAATATGTTAGTTTCAATTGACCGCGAAAATTGACAAACTTGACCGGGAAAACCCGGTAATTTGAAATCTTCCGCCGAATCGCCACACTGATTGAGGAGGCTGCGGATATGATGGTTATCTGATGTGTTATTATTTTCTCATCATTTCTTACTTAACATTTAACCCAAATCCAAAACTCCAACATGATGTTCAGTTGAAACTCGTTTTTATTTTAACGATTTTATGTTTTTTCTTTCCAAAAGATAAAATAGTTTCAAATATTACTGACCGACCACTTAGACTTTTCAGAATATCTGTGCAGTACCTGCGCTGCCCACATTGTCGCCACACTAGAATTCTCAACTTTTCACCGGCATTGACCGACACGTGATAATGAATAACCATATCCTCAGGAGCGCTTATGGTTACTTCTGACCTTGCAAAAAAAAGCAATACAGCTTAAATAATTAATTTCTTCCTTTTTATGTAAAAATGTCAATAATTTCAATAATTAAGAAAAATCTCAATATAATTTAAAAATATATCAAAAGTTACTTTAGATATGTGAATAGACACGTTTTGTTCTACATAGAGATTATATTGTACCAGATTTTACACTTGTACAATGTGGTGTAGGTCATTGAAAGTATATGTTCAATTCCGAATTTATGTCACGTACTACGGGTAGGTCAAAAGCAAGAAAAAACCACGCCCTTTTTCGTAATAGTCTCACTAGAATCACGACTTATAGTAAGATTTGAAGAAACTGAAATTTTGTTTTTTATATAATTATGATGTTATTATTAAATAGACACGCTAGAATGACATACTTCTACCAGCTTGAAGGTCCGCGCTACTCGAGGGAGACTTCAATTTAATATTTATTAGTGTATTTCCAAAATATACCACGTATTAAAAGTACCGTAAAACGGAGCAAAGTCGCTCATGCAGGGTAAAGTTCTTCACCAATAAATTTGCAACAAATAAATTTCAAAATACAGTTTTACAGCTCTACTAATAAAAACAATCGATAATCTTAGGATGTAATAATAGGATAGGATAATATTAGGATTATCGATTGCCTTAGGAAACTTGATATAGCATTTTTATATATAAATTAGGAGGTGAGCAACTTTACCCTACATGAGCGACTTTACCCCGTTTTACGGTATGATTAGGATTTCATACATTAATTTCGACATGATTGAAAAAAGAGTCGAGGAACTCCCGAAAGTCGTTTTAAACTCTTACATATCTTACATCTCTTACTTCATACTTTGAGAGTTATTCAGCTTTTTATATTTTCTTATTAGTATTAATGGTATCTTTCATGCTTGATAAGCCTAATCGTTATATATTCAACTTTAAATAATTTTCTTTGACGTTTGTTGTGCATTTAAATTGGACAGTTCTAATCAGCAAAAGAAACGCGTACCCTGTAAAGGGGATCAAATGTCGGAACATGTATGTTAATTTTTAAATTATTTATTGGAAAAACGTTGTTAATCCTAACATTAAAACTTGAATTTTATTGCTGGAGTGATGTAACTTCGATCCAACTAACTCATGTCTCTATTAAGCAGCTATTTCAGCTTTCACTTCTTTATTTTAAAATCACTTATTTCTACTGCAGTTATATCAGATACCTTTACCGTTACCAATGTTGAAAATGTATCAATTTCAATTTTCAGTGTTAATACGATGTATGGTAAAATAAATATAATGAAAAACCATAGCTTTATTCGTTCGTCATAAATATTTTATAACATTTCTAACGATTAATTATTATCATCATGAAAATTTATTTCATATGAAAATTGCACTGTTTTAAGCGTGACCATATACTTTTAAAGAAAAATTCTTTATACAATCATGCAGAATATTTAAGATATTTTTTCATTTTCAAATGCATTTTCCAATCAGAAAATGTTAAAAGTCTTGCTAAAATTGATTGCTACAATAGCTATAAAAAGAAATAATACCTATTAAAAATAAAGAAGAACAGTAATTACTACATAGTAAAAACACTTTAATATCGACATAAGTACTGAGAATAAGAGATTTATGTGCGGAGATACTATATTACATATGGTGCGTATATTTGACTTTTGGCACATACATACATACAAAGTATTACCTTTCAACAAATTTGTTCATTACCCTGTTCCAACGAGAAATCAAAATCCGTTTCTGGCCTTACGCTTAAATGCATATGTGTTGTTCTTACATGCGTAGATGCTTGTGTTCAAAGTGAAAGTGCAAGTTAATCGAGCATTTATATATGCGTTTATCTACACACGATATATGTAATTGGCAATCACGCAACATAGAGAAGAAAAAGAATTTGTAAGGGTACAGAATACAAAAGATGCCTGAAATGAATTGCAGATGCTTAATGATGAGATACATATTATGAAATAATTTAAATTTGATGAAGAGAATAATATATTAATATCCAACTTTGTACTTTGTACGGTACAACATTTCATGAGAATTATATAGATAAAAAATTAACAGTGGAAAAATAAACCTCACTAAATTACAAGGTGGGATTGACTTTGCGAAATCCTCAAGTCTTGAAGAAATTTGCCTAATTGGCAATATGAATATTCTTTGTTTCTTATAGTAAAAACAAAAGGCGAGAAATTCGCAAAGCAATGTAACATAGGGTGTATCGGAGCTCGATAAAGATTATTAATCGATGTATTGTTGATAATTAGGTACTTGTAGACTTAGTAGTAGCCAAAACTAATGTCGTGTAAGGGTGGCGCAGAATTTTGAGGTAGGGCGTAGTCTCGTGCAAGTTGATCAAGGAGTCCGCTACTTCCAGGATTGCTTCGAGCCTGAGGCTGAGCGCGAGATTCCTGAATGGATGATGGTCCAAACTGGACTGGTCCTTGGTTATAAGCCTGAGAAGCTGGTGCTGGTTCATCATAGATCTGTCTCTGGCTTGCTTGGAGTATCTGTGACTGTCGCGGGGGTGCAGCTGCAGCTGGTGTGAAGATGGGCTGCTGTGGAGCATTGGACAAGGTAGGAGTGCGTTGAGCTGGTGAATAAATTGCCTGCGTGTGTGATTGAGGCTGCTGAGGCTGCTGAGGCTGCTCATACTGTGGTCGGTACTGTTCACGAGGTTGGGCTGGGGCTTGCTGTCGTGGTGCCTGTCTAGCTGGTGAATCGTAGTCCGGATTATTTATCTCAAGGCCATCTCTACCTGTAGTTTCATCAAATAGAGTTGGTGGAGCTACCGTGATCCCTTCACCAGCTGGCTGGAATCCATACTGATTTGCTCCATACTCAACTACTCGAACTTTTCCGGAATCGTCGACGAAACCATACTTGCCCTTCACATCTCCACTTGGTAATTTTGTTTCAATCTTGAAAGAACCGTCGGCTCCTTCAAAACCATATGTGTAACTTCCATCTTCATTGTGCCTGTTAATCTGCTTCAAAATGGCAACAGGAGCAGCTTTTGGCTTTTCGGGTTCTTTCGGCGAGGAAGCGTAACTTCTTGGGCTTGGTTGAGCATGAATCTGATCGTTCGCATACTCGTTCGCATAGTTCTGCTGTTCCCTCTGTTGATCGTATTGACTAGAGACTAGGGTAGTTATTGTGGCAAGAATGGCTAATGCCAACGTCGTCTGAAAATGAAAAAATCCAGCAATTAGGTTCCTATAAGATTAGACTCAAGATTAGTAAACGTTTCCATGTGTTTTATAATGATTTATGCGTGTTAGGAATGTAACATTTCAAAATCGTATATCTTACTCTTCAAGGGAATTGGGGTTTTTTGAATCATCACATGCTGCCTTTGATAATAATAATAACAATAATAAGAATAATAATAAAAAGTAATTTCAACAAAAAAATTAACGAAAATTGCAATGAAAAGCTATACTAGTTATATAACCCCAAAAAAGTTGTAGATTTTTTTAAGACCCACATTCGAGGATAATATTTCTCCAATGTGTCTACCTGTCTAAATAACGTATACAATCAACCTTATATCCTTGTTGGGTTTTGTACTGGACTTCTTTTTTCTAAATCTTGAAACCAGAAATCCCGTATACCTTGGAGGACGACGTAAAAGAAAAGTAACTTGATCACGTTCAAGGATAGTGAAGTCGGCGAGAGAAAGGTTTGCAAGGACTTATAAAACGGTACTTTTTGAGAGCAACAAAAGTACGATGCTATTTTTTCTATATTACACGTACCAATGTTTAAAACCATATTTAAAATTTTATCTGTAAATTCTTCAAATAATACTAGATGAATTTGTATGAGTTTTGCAATCAATTTTTTTTATATTAGAAATGCTTACACGTAGTCATTTGTTTCGAATTTATCGTCAAATTGAAAACTCAAAACCAATTTTATTTGCAGCAATTTTGAAATTCAATGAAAAAAGAATAAATTAATAACATTAGGCTTTTGTGAAAAATAATTAGCAGAAAATTGTATAAATGTATACATTTTTACATGTACTGCACAAATTACATCAATTTCATTGTCAGATTCAGTCAGAATTAAAATGATCGAATGCTAGTTACTTTCTAAATAATGCACGTTTTAGCAGTAACATTACATTTTATTACTGACTGTAAAGATGCTTGTTATACCAGCAGTATATAATATTATATTATAGAACAACAACAGTTGCTTGTTACAACATACCATTCATACAATTTTGTAATTATAATTTTCTTTGGATTTTAGTGATTTAAAAAAATATTTAACACACTGTTTATACGGAATAGACAACTAATAAAATTAATTGAGTTGAATTTTTTAGAATTTAAATATGTAGAAAGTAAAAACATAATGATTACCACATACGCTAAATTTCCTGTTCTAATGACCTGATACATTCTATGAGATTACCTACGCGTGACAAAATATGCACGCATGAATATTTAACAGGATCTGACGCCTTCCGCAAAAGCATTAACCTGTTCTCATTTAGTTCTGCAACTAAAGTAATTAAAGCAACAGATCAAAGTGTTATAATTTATATAATTCAATATGTTGATGTTCTACTAATTATAAATAGCTTTATGTTAAATCAATTTCTGAGAATGAAAAAGAAATTTCTATTTTACATTCGATGATCAGATCGAGTTTTACATAATGGTTACGGTCACGTTATGAAATATGTATTATTTAATTTCCTGTCTATTGATTAAATTAGAATATCGTTCAGAAATAATCAATTGTTTTTTGGTTGAAAAAATTAAAAAAAATTAATTTTCTTTATATGCTTCCCCTATAGATATTTGGTTAAATTGATATTTAAAAAATGTTTTGTCATACAAATTCACAATAATTACATTAACATTATAACATTAACATTAACATTAACATTATATGTAGTTCCAAAATGGCTCGGCCAATTTCAAAATTTGAAATGATAAACTGTTTTCTTTGCTTACACTAGCAGGCATAACAAATTACACAAACACAAATATAGAGTAATAAAGTAAAATATCCTGAATCTCCAAACATGCAAATATTTTATGCCGGTCCTGAAATTTTTCATTTACACGACGTGTAATATCTCTTCTCGAGAATTCCAAGTTGAAGCATATAGTCATTATCCAAGACTGATCAGTAGCGTTTTTAAATAGCAATCATAATTAAACTTGACAATCATGTATAACGCGAAACACACTGAAATTACACTTGCCACGCTTATCACAGTAATCACACTTTCCCTGCTCATCCAGTCACCACAAATTTAATAGTCCTTTGCCAAGTAATAAATTTTTTGCCACATTCCTTTCGCAGAAAAAGTGAAACTCATTGAAAAACGCGGTACGTACCGTGATAGAGTTGTGCATTGTGAATTGATGATTGCTTTTCTTTTTTGGTGATGCGTCCGTATTTTCGCAGAATCGTACGCGCGAGCGCACGTGATATTATACGTGTGTGCGTTAGTGCACGCGCTCGCGTGTGTAAAAAAAATAAATACGTTTATATTTTTTCGTTATGTGTGTAGACAGCGAGGCCAGAGTACCAACAGATTCTGGAATCGAGGGCCTGATATACCTTAGGAGGCCCCCTCCTTTACTTACCCCCTTACTTACTTACTTCATAACACTTTCACTATCCAGTATCCACCTCGACTTCCACAATCTTCCCGTTAGCTGCATACGCTATCATGACTCGTTATAAATGCAGTGAACTTCCAAAATGCCGCCCACTGCACTAGTTAATCAATTTCTCTCACTTAAGAAATTTAATTTATGTAAGTTAATTAGATTAGTCAATTCGAAGTACAAGAAGGGTTGTATCAAGAAGATGAAACTGTTGCGCCATACAATTTACATATCGTGATAGACCGAAATATAAGAAGAATAAAGAATGTGTGCGAATTTTTTATTCTCTTATTTAAAAGCTTATGGTCAAAACATTTGATGAAAGCTCTTATTTTTGAATTATATATACTTATACCGTAAAGTGAAATAACTTCAGACAATGGTCTTAAATTTGAACATCCGTTTTTCTGAACTTTTCATGATTTTAATTGAATAATGCGTAGTAGAAATGAATGCCCGGAACCGAAAACTGAATAACTAGTATAGTTTCAAAATTCAAAATCATTGGGAGCGTGCATTAATTTCAAGTATTTTTTTTTAAATTAGGGGTTTATTTAAAAAAGTGGTTACCAGCTGATCACTGAAAGCATTATTTATCGCTGGCCAGTACGTTCTCCCGTCTTTCTGGCAGCATACGGATACCACATTTGTTAGGATCTTCATAAGAAGTAATTCGTTGCTCAGACAGACCTTGAGTCATGAATCGGAAGAGGTAGTAATCAGACGATGCGATGTCTGGAGAATGCGGTGGGTAGGGCTTCCCACTTCAGCGTTTGCAAATATGTTTTGACAGATTTTGCAAACGTGGCCACGGGCGTTGTCATGCAGAAAAATAACTTTATCGTGTTTCGGCTCGTGTTGCGGACGTTTTTCCTTTAATGCTCGGCTCAATTGAATTAGTTTCTTTCGACAAAGATCACCCGTGATGGTATTATTATGTTGGAGCAGTTCATAGCACACTACAACCTGCTGATTTCACCAAATACAGAGAATGAGCTTCGATCCATGGATATTCGGTTTTGGTGTTGATGGTTAGCCGGGCTTAACCCACGACTTCCTACGCTTCGGGGTTATCATAGCGAATACACTTCTCATCGCATGTGACAATACGAACCCTTTCTGATTTTGCCCTTCGAGTAGGTGTACACAAGTAAAAAATCTCGTTTCCACGTGTCTTGGCCTGATTTCGCACGGCACCCAATCTTATTTATTGTTAACCATCCCCAGTGCATGCAAGCGTCTAGGAATGGTTGACCGATCAACTCCTAATGATTCTTCAAGCTCATCTTGCGTTTGACACGGGTCTTCATCGAGTAATGTCACCAATTCTTCATCCTAGATCTTTTTCGGATGGCTTGAAATTCTTTTTCCTTTTATGTCACTTTTCTTCGAATTGAAAAAGAAAAGTAAAACTTCCCGCAAATGCTGCTTTGTTGGTACGTAATCCGACATCTTTAATGCTACAAACACTGTGCTGTTTACACTTCGGTGAAATTACACCTAATGAATACTAAGGCCACATGATGGGGCTTCGTCATGCATATAGTAACGATATATCTCGATGCGATATAGTACAAGTAAAACAATCTCTTAGAAATTCCTCAAAATTAATGCATGTTTCTAATAATAAATAATAACAAAAACGGGTGACTGAAATTAGGTTCATTGTCCAAAATTAGATGATTCTCCGGTATCTAATTTAAAATTGATTGAAAATGTTTTATTATTTTCATTTTCCATTGTTATAAATAAAAACGTCAACTCCATTTTCTGAAATACATGGAAAATTATTTAAAATAGAAATAGTATGCATACGCCAGAGCGGGCGAAAACATTGCATAGTCAACAAACATAAAAATATTTAAAAACTTACTATAATTGCAATTTTAAATTGTACAGTTATATCGCTTCAAACAAAAAAATAATATGAGAACCATTGAGTGTGAAAAATTCTCTTCAGAAAATTGGGAAGCTACTTTTAAAATATTCAATTTATAATGCTTTTTCTGCCAAATTTTCATTGCTCTACATATCAAACTTTTAATTTTTGAAAAAAAAAAAACAAATAAAATGTGTAAAATTTTACCTTTTGTGTAGATGTAAAATTTTAAATGCTATATAGCCTACGCTATATTGTTTATGAATAATAATTTTTGAACTTTATAATTTAGGATTCTTCAATGTAAAATTCTTGGACTAATTACCGGAAATTGCATAGCTATTAATTAAATAATATATATTTCGTTTCCGCATTCATGACACATGAAAATTCTTAATTGAAAAATAATAGAAATGAGAAAGGAGATCCGAATGAGAAACTCATCTGTGTTCAATTAATTGATGAATGCATCAGCTATTCCTTGTTTCTCGGAAAACTTAGCGGTTTCACTTGCATATTCTCTTCAATTACAATTCAGTCTGCTTCATTATTTCACCACACTTGTCACGCAGATAAGGATTAAGCGCCTAATGTTTCAAGGTGCTACAGGCACAGCTACTAAAGGACATTTGTTACTTCAGAGTGATCTTGTTTAACCAGCACATTTTTTCTACACCGACCTATTAAGGATGATTGCGAAATTCCTGTTTTAGACGTGCATGGATCTGTAAATTAAAAGAGTGCTTTTAGCCTCAATATCCTGGTTACGGAATATGTACCAAATTAAAGTTTGGTATCCAAAAACGTAACTTGCGATATATTTTATTTATTTCCATTGTTTATTACTGTAATTCTATAAGTAATTTACGTAAGACCTTTACCAGCAGACAATACGGGAAAATGAAATTTCGTTAGGTGTATACACTTTTATTAACATAAAATATTTAGCCTTAGTTTAATCAATATTGCGATCCTCTAGAAACAGGCAAATGTAATACACACAAGTCCGATGTTCCTCAATGTCAAAAGTAGCGTTTGGCATACAAGTTCAAGCGAGTTACGAGTCATTTAAGAAGAAAGTGTGTGTCGTTGAACTCTCGATTGCTACTAACTAGCCACGTAAGTATATATGGTAAATTCTTTCTAACGTCCGAGCGGGTAAGAATTGTTACACTGTTAAATAACCTTTATATAATTCATAGCGTGAAAACTGGTCGCGAATTTTTAATGAATATGTCTAGCAAGAAACTCGATCGAAACAGGCCTTGCGACTGTACTAGATTCCAATAAAATGCGGAAACCGTATGGTGATAATATAATTCAGATACGGCTACCGTGCATAAGTTAATATAAATTCTCACTAACTTTATTTACTTGATAATTAGTAATGTGGGTGAAAAATGTTCGGGTGCTTTAACCTCGCATGTGTTGCAAAAGAGTGACTTACAATTATTGAACGCCAAAATTTAAGAACACTGTAACTTTAATGATAACATATAGGGCATGATCCTATTTTACCACCATAAAATTTAGTTTTAAAAAACTGGTCTTTGTCTACCAGTGGGTTTCAGACCAATTTACTTCATGGTTAATAAAGACTATGGAAAACTGAAGTTGTAGATCATTAAAATGAATATACAGGTTCAAGATGGACAGCTTCTTTTTAGTGCAGTGCTGGTGGACGAATAAACTTCAGACGCTTAATAAGGAAAAAGGAAAAACAGAGTAAATATCAAGGACATTTAAGGAGAACATGCAGGATGCGGACATTACCGGGATATGTTGCTTTATATAGTGAAAAGGTATGCAAGGTCTGTGGTCCGCAGACATACCTTTCACGCATTGAAAACTTGCTCTTCTGAGCAGCCCTGACATTTGCTTATATAGAACGCATTTTTTTTAAATTGGCCCTTCATTAATCACTATATACTTTAAATATAAATTAGACTGATTCTTAAATCTGTTTCATAAAAATATATGCATACATCATAAAAGTTTAACTCATAAGTGGACCGTTCTTAAATCATATGAAGACTACAGTGCAGTAAAATGCAATTATTTGATCGTTATGCATAGACAGTAATGTGCACATCATTCTTGAAGCTCACTTTCTATAATTACGCAAAACGAGCACTAGTTTAAAATCGAAACTATAAATATGTACAGCAGGATCGACAGGTCCAACTTTTTCCACTAGTTGAAAAACAAGAGTTGCGTGTGTGGTGAGATATCCCTTGCACAGACATTATCGAAAGAGAATGCCTTGCGCTTTTCATGATGGAAAGTTTCTACGTTATACAATGTCATGCAAACATGTAGTACGGTGATTATGATGCTAAGTGATAAAAATCGAAAGGAAAGAGGCTAAGGACTCCATGTATCTTCTTTTCTAATCGTCTCTGTTTCAAAATTTTTTCGTCTAAAAAGTTTTGTTGCTTCTACTGGTAAGGTTGGTCAATAAAGAATATATAGTTCTCAAGCATAAAATTTCAAATTAATTTAGACCCTTTATATTTTTTTTAAATGATATCAATTAATAAATTTATGTTGAATTAGTTAAAAAGTATTCTGATTTTCATTAGATTACTGTGTGACTTTATCATCGTTAGTGTTCATTAATGGTGACATAGTCATTATCGAAAGTGACAAGAACAATGGATATGATTTCAGGGTGTGGCAATCAAGCATATGTAAGTTGAAGCGAATAAGTTAACTTTTCTGTTTCTTAGTCCAAGAAAAATACGACAGGTATTCTACTTCGGACATGCGATGCCTTTGACAAGGTCGTAACTTTTTAAACTCATGCCGCGTGCAGTGAATGTAGGCATAGGGTTAACGCATGCATTAAAATAAAGTTCGATAAAATCAGTTTTACAGACAAAAAAAAATCATTTGAAGGTAAAATATTTTATTTATTTTTCTGAATACGTGAGGTAGTACTACAGTCTTAAAAAAGTATTAGCTGTAAGACATCGTCTTTTTCGTTTTCTTACAGTTTCTTCTTGTTTTATAGATTTAAAGCGAAATTTACAAATGCAGATTAATTGATTACATCGAAACATGGTTGTGCTTTTCAAAAAATTGAAATAATAAAGCTGATATCCAGCTGTTGCATTTATTTTTCTTCACACAAAAGTAATCGTGATAATAATATGAAGAAATTATAAAAAATTCGAATAAGTTTATGAATACATTATCACGAAGAAAGGTGTTACGAATGTTAAATATATTATAATGCTTAAGTTTCAAAGAAAAAATTGAATTATACCAAAACTATGTATATAACTACTGCAAATTTCTATAAAAGATTTCACTGAAAACTAATAAATGAAAAACAAGCATTTTTAACGAAATTTGAAATTTTTATATTCACACGAAATAAGCTAAGATCAATTTTGAACAATGTTTTCTATTGAAATCAGCTGCAGTAGTACTTAATCGACTTTAAGTCAATATAAATGGATCTCAATGTACACTGTTTAATTTATCAAATATGTATTATTCAAATGACGTACAAACTTTTGAGATCACATTATAAAGTTCCAGTTGTGTACGTAACACTTCGAATTTTTTTCTACATCCTACACGAGACAGCAACCTTTTTTTTGTACACGTCATTTTTTCTGGAAGAAATATTTTTGTCTAATATTTATATAAATTTAAAAAGTGTTTTGATTTTAAGAATCACTTGTACTGGACGGAATATGAACCCAAATTTCCCGAATTAGCTGCATTCGGTGTTAATTGGCCCTCGACTCTCCTCTGAGGTATCGACGGTTGTTGTGCTATCGACTGTGCAGGTTGATAATACCGTTGATATGAAGATCTGTATTGCGGTCGATACTCGGGTATTGCTGGTTGTTGGTACGGCGAGGACACTGATTTACTGTAAGCAATGCAACAGTTAATTCAGCGTTTCATGATTCCCACGTTCGCTGCATTCGAGAGATTTTCTTGACATTTGATTCGTTCAGATTCGCTTCTTAACCTCTCTAATTGTACAGTCGCATCCGCAAGTTAAGCTCTTACAATAACTGATAATTTTATTAAACTTACATGCGTATTAATAGTTTACATGCATATTGATTCAAAATTTCTTTGACAACCCAAAATGTTTAAATTATTTACTCATAAATTGTAAATTTCAGATGCGTAAAACAAGATTTAAACATCTCTGCCTGAAGATGACCAAGACTTAAAATTCATATAATATGTTGTGTTTTTCGAGTCCATCAATGAAGATAACAATTTTTTATGCTCACCTTGCTGGTGGTGGACGATGGGCAATTTGTTGTTGATATACCGGTTGTGCTGGTTGAAGTGGCTGAGGTTGTCTGGGTCGATACCCTGGTCTTGGTACCGGATCATAACGTTCACCATTCGTGTAGCGGGGATCCGTATAGTAAATGGAAGGATCTTCTTTATACTGTCCATCGTCATCAGGTTCATTGGAACCAGCGATACTATTTCCACGTAAAGTTGAGGGTGGGACATTGATGCCAGTACCAACCGGTTCAAAACCCCTTCGAGACGCTCCATATTCGACCTCTCGAATGCTTCCAGTATCATCTACGAATCCGTATTTACCAAAAACTTCCCCATTAGGATGTTTGGATTCAATTTTATAGGAACCATCGGCCGCTTCATAACCGTAGCTATAACTTCCATCTTCGTTGTGTCTGAAATGTGAATATTTTCATGACAGATATTTTTACACAGATAAATTAAAATAATTGGCTTTTTCCTATATACTATATAAAAGGCATGGTAACAAATTTGGTTTGAGTTACATTGCTCTAACACATCTTATGTAATGTACTCAGAATTACTGTAAATACAATATAAAACATACATATATATATGAAACTCACCCACCTGTTTATTTGCTTTAAAATTGGTACCGGCGTTGTATTGAGATCATACTGCGTTTGGCCGAAACCTACGTGGAACACAAGGAGCAACACCTGAAATACATCAAGAAAAAAGTGTATACATACACAAAGGCCATTGTACCCACGCTTTCTAAATATCTTACGTAAAATGCAAGTCGAAGTGTCCTAAACGCGATCGAAATAATCATCGTGATTTTGACGCGTGACTGACGATAGAGCGATTAGAGCATAAAAAATATTCTGCGAGAATTATTACTTAAATCTTATTATATTTTCTGCCAGAGGAGATACGGTATGTCCTTGAACATTTGTTTGGCCTTGAGCATTTACAATATCTTCCGAACTACTCCCTGAAATTATTTGTTTAACTATTTAATTTACCTTAAACAGACCAATAAAGTATTGAATTATATATATATTATCGGGTTCAGAAAATTTCTATACCAAAAATCTTTCCGCGTATAGGCTAGAATGTTGGCAATTGAAAAGAGCGCATATTAAATGAGTCTATCTGGGTTTTTTTCTTTACCTTAATGTCGAAAATTAAAACACACATTACATTTGTCAAATGACTAAATTAGGTTTTACATGTCACCGATCGCGAGGAATTACTCTCTGTACAAACCGGATCTAATTTTTAATTGTTGCAATAGTTTGTCACGTTCGCCACGCCCTAAGTCAAAGACCGAAACATTCAAAATGCGTGTATGAAATTCCTGCACCTGTTTGCTCACTACTGTTTGCCAATAATACTGCAAAATCGATGATCAAATTATTACATTATTTACAACGGATGTAGATAAAATCCCCGATCATGTATAACACTTTGTCAACAACGGAACACGCGTGCAGTTGTAACATTGTCGATGGGATCTCACGTTGCTTATAGAGACGATAATCGTAGGAAGTAATTATACGTTTATAGGTGAATGATTCACGCAATACTAAGCAGCAGGCACTTCCTTATAAGTGGGAAATATTTACTTGCAAATTTTTTCGGAAACTAAATCTTTTTTTACATAAACACTTTTAATTTGTAATACAATATTATTTTCACGATATAATATTATTTATGCGCAAGTCCAAATTTAATGCTGATTGTTGATCCTTATCTTTTTTGCAGCCACAAGTTCACTTATATTTCACCATTTTACTCCATATTTGCGTAATGTAAATGAGTTAACCCGGCGAGAGAAAAAGTCACAATACTTACGGGAAGAAGCATCGTTATCCTCGTCGAACAGGCGAAGCGGGCAATGGTGATTGTGTTTTATAAAGATCGCCTTATGCGGCTCCGCAGGTACTTATACCCATAGACCCCCTTCGGGAGCGGCCGGGTCCGCCCATAGCCCGACCCATACCTCTTCATCGACACAATGTGCAGTCAAGTCATTAAAAAAATACAAGTTCTATTAAAAAATTTGATTCTTAGCCCAAAAGATTGATTTTCATTTGGATGCCAGCTCAAAATGTTTTTTTTTAGCGATAATGAGCTTTGTTGCCTGTGGATAATAATTATACCTTTATTAATTGTACTAGATTTGATTTTGCTTTCCTAAACCATTTCCTTCCTTGTCTGAAATACATATGTGTCAGTGGACTGGACATTATCGAAGCAGCCCCATCCACTTTACCTTGAAGCCCTATCAAATACTTAAAAAGTAGGTAATTTTTAGCAGAAAGTTTTGAAATGTTTTTCAATGTTATGAATAAGTTAACTGAATTTCGTCTGAAGCGTGTTCTGGGCATATTTGAAAAAAGTGTGAGATTTTGGAATAATCGGAACAGGTTGCCCAAGAATATTAACAATTGATATTTGACTTAGAGGTTGCTTTTGCATTTCTTATTTTCTTTTCTCTCAAAAATCTCAAAAAATATTGATCTAAGATAAAAATATTTTACATGAAAGTTTCATATCTGGTGGATAAAATAGATTTTTGCCTTTATACTTTTTTCCAAAAATAATTATTTTTAAGATGAATGGCAAAAATTAATTTTTAAATTTTCTTTTAAAATGTATTAAATTTGGTAAAATAATAATTAATTTTCAAACGCGGACCTTAAGAAGGTGGAAAAAATGAGTTGAAACATATCACGAAGGATTTTTCCCTCTTTCCAACAAAAACAATCCGCAAGTCCAATGTTGGGAATTTTAAATGAGGGTCGAGGATTTAGTTGATCGCACTTCAAACTATCTTCTCAAACCTTTCCAGGACGCGTAATTTGTTTAGCTTTGGGAATGGTGGTCGGTGTGAGTGGTGGAGGAGGCGAATTCTTTAAATTTAAAAAAAAAAAAAACAACTATAATCTGTAGTTTTAAAATTTTCTGTTACAAAGAATCTTAAACTGAATTTTTCCGTTCTTTTCAAAAAATGTCTGTTTTAGAAAAAAATGTAATTATGAAAAATGTGTGTTACGATAAGATCTGCAACTTTAATGTACAAAATTTTTATATTAGATTAATATTTTTTGAAATTTTTTAGAAGAAAAGTTTTTTTTTAATAAAAGTGATTAATAACCTAATTTACATTAACTTTCTCCAAAAATCCGTTGAGGAAGTTAGATTGAGACGAAAAAGGAAGCCCCAGACCAAATATCATATTAATACTCTTGGCTCAGCATTTCGGTTAAGTTGCCTTTCTTTTTTTTTCATTTTATTTACAAACGGACGCGAAAATGCACTTTTGAGAGCATCGCTACTTTCTCCTGGGACCTCCAAAAAATCTGTTGTTTTGTATATAATCAAGTTCCACTATGATTAACTCACTATTAAAATTTTACGAAGGTGTCTTGCTTAGTTTAAAAAAATAATTACCTTTACAATTTAAACTCCTGAGAGTTATTTTGCAATAGGTTAAGATATTAACTGAAGTTGGCAGACCAATTATTTTGTATTATTTATGCATGCTCTCATTTGAAAATGAGTAGAAAATAATGGTCAGCTAACTTCAGTTAATATCTAAACTTATTGTAAAATAACCTTCACGACTTTAAATTATATAGGTTATAATTTTTAAAACTAAAAAAAAGACTTAACAGCGAGTAAACCTTAGTGGAACTTAATTATGTGCTTAGGTTTTTGGATGTCCCAGGATAAAGTTATGATTCCCTGAAAAGTTAATTTTTCTCGTGAATTTGTAATCTTCCCATGAATATTTTATTACCAAAATTTGTTTTTGCTGACTACTATCCGGCAGATAAAGATGGAAACTCGTAGATTTACTAACTTTACTTATAAAATAGCGGCTATCCATTTTTTTGTAGTCGATTTTAAAGTGATACAATAAAAAATGTAAAGACCACTTAATCATTATATCGACGCTCGGTTTAATTTAATTATATATTTTGCTAGTTTAATGATTTTCAAATTTACGTAATTAATGCTATTTTACTGCACTCGTGCACCTTTTAATACAGCTTACAACTGAAATATACATAATTTATAAAGTACTGAGAGACACTCTAATAAACTAACATTACTAATCCCAAAATATCAGTTTTTGTTTAAATATAACCATAGCCCATTTAAGGCAAAAATCAGTAGGCTGATCCTATACATATAAGCAGGAAGAAAACGAAAAACTTTCAAGATAACACTAGAACCTGGATTTGTGCACAATTTCGGGCATGGTTCATATTGGCCTTCGACACAAATTAAGGAACTTCGAACGTAAACAGACAGGTCCGCAAGAATAATTTATGTCGAATCTGCACGCATGACACAACCTGATGCAAGCACATCATCTTTTATAGTAGTAAGCAATGTTACAAATTTTTTTTAATTTGATCCTAGTAGTCTTCTTATTATCCAAAAACTTAAATTTGCAAAACAATGCTTACACGTTTACATTTATTGTTAGTTGAGCATACGAAATAGCGTAAAAATTGTACAAGATGAGTTTGAGTATAAAACAACCTTTTAAATAAGCGCTCCTCGAACCTTATTTTATCAATGTTTTACTAAACATATATTTGTTAAATAAGGGTGCGCGTCCACTGGATAAACAACATTTGTAATAAATTTCCATTGTTATAAAAAAATACATTCACTTGCTCTTTATAAATACGTAAAGGGTCTGCTGAGCATAAAATTAATTTTTTGTGTTAAAAATCCATAATTAGCAGGATAAGGGACGATTGAATTTGATTTTTTAAATCTTTGCTTTTGAAGAACTTAAAGTTTTTAAAAATTAATAATAATGAAAACACTGATTAATTTTCTTCAGAAAAAATTTAATTTAAAAATATCTTAAATTTATTTTCCATCTACTGAATTATGACGTTAAATATTTTTTGTTATCTGAAGAATTAACTTGATGGATGGGTTTCTTTTCCTAAGATTTTATTCATTAATAAATAATAAATGTTATTTTCTTAAGATATAAACATTTAAATTAAATTTTAAACAATAAGCAGCTGAAAAAATCCAACAATTTGTGTCATTATTTAGTGCTTTTAAGATTCATTGTTTATGGGATTTATTAAAATAATGTTGTTCAGAAAGAAACTATTGCAGAATGCAGATAGAAAATTGGTGAAAAAATAGTCGAGATCTTTCTGAAAAGGAAACCTTTTGAAGTCGTCCCCTTTCGATCTTCTTCAAATTTATATATGTTATTGGGCATTAAAAACTAAGCGACATATGTTTCTTTTTATCTGCGAAACACATCTCTAAGGGGTGGAAATAACTCTTAAAATGTACTCCCAAAAATTAGATCTGTCCATTTTAACGTAAACCAATCAATTATGTTCTTTCAAATCAATTAGATTTTATTTCCCTTTGAATTTTTAAATATGTACATGGTATTGTGACCATTAGGAGATGCTACCCCTATTTTTAGGGAGCAAAAACTAATATTACATTCTCATCAGTTTTGACGAATGTGTCTGTCTGTAGGTCTGTCTGTCTGCCTGTTCGTGGATGGGTTTTTTTTTAGTTTGTTAGCACGATAACTTTTGAAAGAATTTTGGACAAAAATTGAAAAATAGAGCACATTTTGAATATTTTTGAGACCATTTTTTTCAAGATTAAATAATTTTCTGTAAAGCTATTCATAGTATTCAAACAGATGAACAATTTATCCAATGACTTTTTTTCACAGAACCAAAAATTACCAGAGTTATAGCACTGACAGAATATTAAAAAACACACGACAATGAAAATTTTAAGCCAAATAACCCACCATATGAGAAAAAGTCAAGGGAAGAAAAATGTTGCTTTTCGATGACCTACAAGATTATCATAACAACGTGATCATTAACGTGTTCGTTAAAGCCGAAGGAGTTTTAACAAAAGAGAATTCATTATCACCGAATTACTTTTGTCGATTCTTTGACCTTTCGCTTTTAAAAATATGTGCACAAGTGTGGGGAATACACGAAGATCGAGCGCGGAGCGCGAGGTAAATACACTATCGAGCGCAAAGCACTAGATAAATACATTATCGAGCGCCAAGTGCGAGATAAATATATATATATATATAATATCCCCGGTGATAATGTTATAAAGTTAAGAGGAAATTCATGTTGACCTATTTCAGAATTTTCGTAAAAAAAATCTTAAGTGGGTAATCTACCCATGAATGCTATTTGTTAAATAATTAAAAAAAAAACAATTTTAGCTTATTTTTGGAATACAGTAGTGAGAAACTTAGGGTACACACTTAAATATTTTGATCCAAATGCAAAAAACTGGTATTCGCCGTTCTAATATATGAGGGTAAACTACCCTCACGTTAGTTTCACTTTTAAATTTCATGCAATGATCATTATTTTATGTAATAAATATACTTGAATTAATATTCAAAACAAATTTGTGTCGCTTATTGTTCTCGTCTACCACTCGGTAGGTCAAGGAGACGAAAACAACCCAAAATGTCCCCTACAAAACGAATTGGTCAACTATCAGCTATGTACAGGCACGTCATTGAAACCAAATAACTGCTAATTAATTATGCATCATTCGGTAATGTTATTAAATCCACAAGATGCTTAATTGTTTGCATTTCTTTAAAACAAAATGCGGCTTTAGAGAACATCATTACCGAAAAGATTATTTCTATATTTGAAAACAATGTCAATGTCTGGTTCAAAACATGTTTACGAGACGTCACTGTTTTTACCTGTTACCATAAGTGATTTGTATTGCAAAATGACAAGAAAACATTTTATAAATACACCGAACTCTCGCTTTCAGTCCAGTATCGGGGGTTGCCTTCGAATAGCTTTGGACTGAATTCGGGGGGATTGAAACGTAATCAGTCAGGGCCGCCTGAACCGTTTCCAATTGGAATGCATAATATTACCCACTATAGTCGA
Organism: Druon quercuslanigerum; assembly: GCA_010014905.2. NCBI lineage: Eukaryota > Metazoa > Arthropoda > Insecta > Hymenoptera > Cynipidae > Druon > Druon quercuslanigerum. Next base: position 32,250 of record JAAAKG020134986.1, read on the forward strand.
AAGTTCAGTTTACACCATCGGTTACAAACCAGACATTCTCATTGTTTTGAAATATAGAAATATTGTCTTCAAAAATGATCTTCTTTAAAGTCGCAGTTTGTTTTAAAGAAATGCAGGCAATTAAGCACCTTGCGACATTGATAACATTAGGGAATAACGCATAATTAATCAGCAGCTATTTGGTTTAAGTTATGTGTCCGTTTATAGCTGGAAAATTGAAAAATTCTTTTTGTGGGTGACATTTAGGGGTTGTTTTCATCCCCTTGACGTACCGAGTGGTAGATGAGAACAATACGCAACACAAATTTATTTTGCGCATCAACTTAAGTATTTATACATATGAGCACTGCATGATATTTAAAAGTGTGAATAACGTGAGGATAATTTACCCTCTTATGATAGAAGGGCGAATTCGAGTTTTTTGTACTTGGATCAAAATATTTAAGTGCGCACCAAAAGTTTTTTTACCGTCGAATTCCAAAAATTAGCTCAAATTGTTTTTTATAAATAATGTTATAACTGGCATACAGGGGTACTGGGGTAGGTTACCCAAAATCCATTTCCTCTTCACCTTAGAACAGTATAGTTTTTTCGCAGATTTAATTAAACTTTCCATTTTTATGAAGACAAACTTTAAAAAATATTAGTTTTGGCTCACTAAAATATAGGGGTAGCATCCCTCAGTGTCACAATATCCTTTACATATTCGAAATTCAAAGGGAAATAAAATGCAATTGATTTAAAAGAAAATAATTTATTTTTTTACGTTAAAATTGGCAAAAATAATTTTGGGCGTAAATTTTAGGGGTTTTTTAGTTCCCATAGAAACGTTTTTCCGCAGCTAAAAAGAAAAACATATAGCTTATTTTTTGATGTCCAAAAACATATAGAAATTTGAAGAAGATCGGAGGGGGAAACCTTGAAAGTTTTTTTTTCAGATTTTTCGGAAAAGTGTAAGTATGGAAAAAATGATTGTTTTTAACAATTTTTGTATTTTTTGTATAAAAATATAAATTATTTACATACGTCGCTTACTCAAATATTATTTGACTTTCTTGAGTGTCTGTTTTTTAAAAAACTGATTTTTGCAAACATGCTTCATTTAAAGTCTTCTTGTGCAATCTTGTTACATAATTTGACTGTTTCAAGTTTGTGTTTTTTTCAAATTCCTTTTAAAAAAAATTCCTGTTACCATCCAGTTCCAACACGAATGGTAATTTGACTGAACTATAGAGGGCAAACCAATCCAATAGATGCACTACTTAAAATATCTCCATAAGGAAATCTTCTTTTAGAATTACTTTTGGGTCACTCCAGTACTGATGTAATGTGTTATGTGACAGAGCCATAAGTTTAATAATTCGATAAAATATGGTATTTTGAATTAAGGTTTGAAATTTATTTAATTAAATTTTTTTTATTAATTTACAAAATATACTTGATACATAATTATTAATTTACAGTTCCTTATTTATACTCGTATTTTTATATTGTTTATTGAAAGGCATTTACAATAATGACTATTTATCCACGGAAGAAACAAGTGTGTAAACATTACCTTCTATCCCCGAGAGATGTCAGTAGGAATGTTCGATTAAACTTCATTAAATTATTCATGGAATTTTTCATATTTGTAAAATACACATATTCCTTATAAAGAACAAGAAATTTGTTTATTTACTTGGAATTTTTATTTTTGTATGCAACTATATATTTGCATGTGTGCTTGTCAAATGTTGTTAGATTTTCTATTTATTTATTTTGTATAATTTCAAAAAATTCTTCATTAAAATGTAAAGAACATTTTATATAAACAATTTTTTATAAATAAATTCATAAATATTAATAAATAGATGTTAATTTATTTTCATACAGTTTCAAGTTTCAAACTTTCAAAGTTTAAAATGTTTTAAAGTTTTATATTGTAAGTTTTGTTGGATCCATACAAATTTTTTTTTAAGCCAAGGAAAATTTTATACCTAATAGTCAAACAAGTTTTGCATATCACTTGCTACTTTCTCCGCGTGTTTAGCAATATACGATCTTATTTTTTAACGTTTTAAGAAGTGGAAAAGATTATTGTTATTGCCAGGCTAAAACCTAATTCAGACATCTATAGCGAATTTTACAAGCTTTCATTTGACTTGCTCCGTGATTTGACTTATCCATATACAATTGAATAACAACTTGGTATACATAGGTTCTTTCAAATTACCTTTGAAATTCTTATACCCATCAACTTTATAATCAGGATTATTTCATTTAAAAATGTGCATAAATGAAAGAGCTACATCCCCTGGTCAAAATTAAAGTAATTAATTAAAAAAATTAAACTTCGACTAGTATTCCTAGATATTCCATAATAATATGCAAATGGTTTTTGGCTTAACGTCTTCATAAACTATTCAGGACTTTTGAATAAATATTTTTAGTTATTTAAGTTCCTAATAGAATTTTTGACAGATATATTTAGCCTTGTTATGTAAATTTGTACATGTATTGCGGGAATAGAATGCTAATTATCTCTTGTTTTAGCCTAAATTAGCTTTAAAAATACTGAAAAAAGATTTCCGAAAGATTCTGAAAAGAATTATTGTAGGGAAATTCTTCGAAATGTAGGTAAACTTATTTTGAAAAATTTTGAAAAATTTGCAAACTTCATTTATGTCCCATCATGGGATTTATTCTTTCACAATTATTATTTCTTTAAATATTAATTTTTTATATACTTCTAACCTCAAGTAAAATCAGTATTTATCGTAAGCGAATTAAAATCCTTTGATAAAAAAGCAATTACTTAAAAATATATTCCAAATTCAACTATGTCCATTAACTATGCCCAGTATGGTGCTCCTTATGTAGAGTAATTTTTTTAATTCGCTTTTTCCCTTTTGCCGAAATTTGCTCATATGCCAAAAAAAAGAAAGTATACACAAATTTAACTTGGGAAAATATATATTACTTTTTTAATTATGTATAATTATTATAAAAACCAAAAATTTACACAGGATACTTAAAATGCCTTCATAATCAAAACTCTGAATGAGACAAAAAATCCTATTCCATTAGGTTATAACAAAGGTTGACCCAAAAATTGTGGAATAGCTTAATAATTTATTCTCAAGCGAACGTAGGATCAAAAAATTCAAAATTTTGAAAAAATACAAATCGCGTATTACTTTTAAATTTCGGGAAAAACAAACTATTTAGCTTCAAAAACCATTTGGTAATTTGAGCAATCCAAAATATTGAAAAAAGCCAAAATGGTGGCCATTTAATATAAAAATAAAAAAAGCTTATTTGTAAAGTTTTCAATGAAATACTTAAAACTTATCAGAAAAGGAATGTTGAGTGCTATCTGATGTAAAGAAATCTACACTATCCAGTAAGATGCAAGCTGTATAAAATGATTCAGAAATAACATTTTTATTAATTATATTTATATCCAAGACACTACATAAATAGTATTTTTCGTTAAAAGGGTACCAATCAAAAATATGAAAATACATTTATCCCCTATTTTCTAGAACCACATTATAGGTACTAAATAGACATTTTTTTCTGATGAAGTTTAAAAGTATTTCCTTGAAAACTGTATTAAACTTTTTTAATCAATTTTTAATTGGCTGCCTTCTTGGATTTTTTTTAAATATTTCGGATTTTTAAAATTAATAAAAAGTTCCTGAAGCTAAACAGTTTGTTTTTAAAAAGTTTCAAAATATTTCCATACTGTTAGACAACCCTAATAATATCTGCGTATTGGATAGTAAAGTTTAAATTTTAGTTGACCCCTCTCCCTACACAGCCCTGTCGATGGTTATATTTTGATTTGACCAACTCTTACATATCTCATTGACTAATTGAACTTTGCATACATACATAATTTTTAGTTTATATATCGATACCTGCAAGTTAAAAAACCTACCTTGGCGTGAACGGCTAAAATGATCACTCTAGTGTTGGTCGTCTAACTAAAAGAACCGCTCTGTTTTTTATTGGCTCATCGTTTTAGTACGCACACTTACACGGCCAATAATAATAATAATAATAATAATAATAATAATAATAATAATAATCGTTGGATTAGTTGGTTAGACGCTCGGACTTCACCTCAGAGGTCCGGGGTTCGATCCCTGAGCCGGTACCTCTGGAAATTTTTC
>JAAAKG020134987.1:0-13675 GCA_010014905.2 Druon quercuslanigerum
TAAGCTACCAAGGTATACGAATTTATCAACTTGTTTAATTCTCTCATCATTCAATACAATGTTGCATATTGTTTTCTTACTCTTTCCTTTAAAAACCATAGTTTTTGTTTCATTTTCGTTAATTTTGTGGCCCATGCTCTTCATGTTTGCATTCAATTTATTCAACATTTTTTGCAAATCTTCGATAGATTCTGCCATAACAACCTTATCATCTGCGAACCCACGTACCCTTACTGTGTCAAAATCCACACCTTCTTTGTCGAGAAGAGCCATTCTTAACCATTTGTCCGTAAATAATACAAATAACCATAAAGACATAACGTATCCTTGTCTAATGCCTTGCGTGATATCGAACCAGTCATTTAATTTCCCATTTACTCTTACACTCGCTTTGCCATCCGTATATGTTGTTATTATAGTTTGTAGGAGCCATCCGTTTACTCCGTACTCTTTCAGGACTTCTCAAAGTTTACTTCTGTATACCTTTTTGAAAGCTTTTTCTAGGTCAATAAATCCACAGAAAACTGCGTACATGACCTTCCTGGCGCAAACCTACTTTGGACTTTCCAAATCTTTTCTTCTGTTATTTTCATTATCCTACGAATAGCTATTTTTGAGTATATTTTATTTACGGTTCTTAATAAGCTGATCTCTCTGCAATTATTGCAGTCGCTTTTATCTACCTTTCGTTTGTATATTGGCACGATAATCGCTTGTTTCTAATCACCTGGGACTTCTCCTATTTCGATGCATAGATTTATCAGTTCGCACAGTCTGTGTGGTATGTACTCGGCACCGTGTTTAAGCATTTCAGCGTTAATACTGTCTACCCCGGAAGCCTTACCGTTTTTCAAGTTCTTGATTATATCTCTAACCTCAGTGACACAGACTTTCTTAACCGAGTTTTCTAACGCATTGTGTTCTACATCGCAGTTGTGGTTTCCTATATCTTTATCTCCGGATTGTCCCCTAAAATGGTCTCTGAAAGCGTCCATAATCCCGTCTGCCACATATTGCATTTCCCCTTTACTATTTCTCATGTTAGCAAATTCTGTACTTTTATTTCCCTTCATTGCTTTATAAAGTAGTTTCTTGCTTCCTTCAAAGTCCATTTGTATTTTCTTCTCTTCTTCTGCTCTAATATTATCTTTACTTGCTCTAATTATTCGCTTAAGTATCCTCTTTTTGCATCATCATTTATACGTCTATTTGTTTCTTCAGCGCTAAGACCTGTCATGTTCGAAGTTCTCCTGTACGCTTCTTTCTTTGTTTTTTTGGGCAGCTTCAATTTCATCATTCCACCATGCATCACCAGATATTCTTCCTACAACTGCGGTACCATATACTTCGATCGCACGTCTAACAATGGTATCCCGGAACATAGTCCATGCGCCTTCTATATCTTTATTTCGTATAAGCCCCTGCCAAGTTGCCTTTCTTATACTTTCGATTATCTTATTTTGGAAATCTATTCGCACATCCGGTTTCTGTAGGTTCTCAATTTCGATTCGCGTTTGTTTTGTTTTCTTGGTTCTCCTTTTTTTCCATCCAAGATCTATGTTAATTTTGGAGATCAGAAGGTAATGATTAGTATTGCATTCAGAACCCCTCACGACCTTGTATCTTTGACTAGCTCTTTTAGTCTTTTATCTGGAACAACAAAGTCGATTAAACTGTGGCTATTTCCTTTAGACCAGGTGTACATGTGGATCATGTTATGCTTAAACCAAGTATTTGTAATAAAGAGACCCCTTTCTAAGCTTAAACCAACTAATTTATATCCGTTATAGTTTGTTCTTGGATCTCCAAAATTACCTAGTACTCTTTCTGAATCCTGATTTTGGATGCCAACCCATCCATTCATATCTCCTAACAGAATTATTCTTTCACTATCAACTCGCGCGTAACATGCCATGATAAATAGTCTTCTGATTCCTAGTTTCATTCTAGCCCACAGCAATCTGCGAGATATGAAATCGTGATCTCCGAGATGCTACTTCGCTCTTTTATTCAAAATCAGACCTACTCCTTGCCTACGACGTGTTTCATTATCTACTCCGGACCATATTTCAAATCCGCCCTTCAGCAATTCTTTTTCTATGTCCCTACTTTCGGATCCTTTTTTCTTTGTTTCAGACACACGTAAAATATCTAGTTTCCTTACGTGCATTCCAAGTACCCAGTCTCCATTCATTGCCTGAAACTTGACCTTTACATTTTCCTTGTGCATGCCTTTTGTCAATTAAAGGTTCAGTCTTTTCCTTGGCTATTTTATTGTTTTTATTATTTATTGTTTAGATTATATGCCAAACTACCACCTTCGTGCAATAAGCTTTTTTTGCGAGTCGAAATCATGTCCAAAGAGTAATTCTTCATATGGTGGGAACTGTAGTTATAACGTCCGTCCCAGCAAACTTCAGTTAATAAGGAAGGGTTGAGGGGATGGAACCAAGAGAGTCGTCTTCGGTTGATGTTTTTATACTGAAAAGGTCAACAGTCTTCAGCAGCGTTGCATTAGATGGGAGTTCATGTGATCTCATCTTATAGTAGCCGGTCGTCCTCTGGGCACGAAACCAATGACTTACATATATATCCGTTAAAAACGTTTTTAAAACCCCACAACCTTGATAGTTATTTTAGACTTTAGAAGTGTCTTCCACTCGAGCGAGATTTTACCAAATTTGAAACTTTTTGAAAATTTTATTCAATATAAAGATAAGAAAGTTTTATGCAATTTTTAGCTGAAAAATTCTTGAAAATAATCGAAATAAAATACATAATGGGAAAAAGAATAGCCCCCCACTCCCCTCACGATGGCGTTAATATCTAATCTAAAATAAGAAACGGCAAAAAGATTGCTTGCTGGTACGTCTCTGAACGTTTTAAAGGGGCATCCATCTTATTAAGAATTTAAAGAAAAAATGTTAAATTAAACATTTTTCAAGCTTAAGTTTAAACAGTTATTAATTCAAGAATGTTTGATCCTGATTAGTTTGAGCTACAGTTCAACTATAACTTGCAAATAGGCCACATCACCTCGAAAAACATGACGTATTTACAAGCTACTGCCTCTAGATGAAAAAACAAGGAATATTTATTAACTTCATTTATTTGGTCTCACTTTATTTAGGTTAAAAATAATCTTTTTGGGATGAATGTGGCAAGGAATAATAATTTCGTGAAGAAATGAGCTTACACAAAAAATAAACATGTCATTGAATTCAAACAAATAATGTTTATAACAAAATAAAAATTTTGAATATAGTATATTGTGTTACGAGACAGTAATAGCCCGTTTGACAGCTGTCGAGTACGGAGATAAATGATAAATATTTGTAACCTCTTAAAAACTTCTTAAGTTTTTAAATATCTTTAAAAATGATTCGAATTATTCTTAGAATAATTTTACAATCTTCCTGATTCTTTTTGTACAGTTTCGTAAACAATTTCTTGAAAAATATTCTTAAGATTGTATCTATAATAGTAAGCCTCATAAACGGATATAGTTGATTGAAGTTAATCGAAATATTATGAATGGTAGTGTTTATAATAAAGTAACTGAAACTTACAATTATTAACATGAGCATGGCGTGCAACACAAAGGGTTTGCATTACATAGATCCTCCACATGGCACTCTGTCTGGCAGTCCACAACTACAACGAGAAAAGCCACATACATCACAACGGAAAAGGCTACTATTGAAATATTCATTTTATTTTTTTGTCAAAACTAGACTGAGCCTCTTCTGTTTAAGCCGTGGCTTACATAGCAACTCCCCCTCCCCCCATTCTTAAGAGAAAGTAGATCGCATTTACCACATGGAGGGGCTTTGACAATATAACTAAAAGACAGATGCTCAATACGAAACTAAAAAAGCTAGATAAGGCAGAAGAAACTTTCCTTACATTCATATCCATTATTTTTTCAAACAAAAAAATGCGACCAGTTTTTTTCGCTTATTTATTATTCGTAATCGATTAATGTTTATTATATATAAATTAAATTAATTGTAGATAGCGCAAAATAGGCGATTGTCATAGATGTTGAAAGGTGCAGCATGAGCCGCAGGCTCGAAGCACGAGTCGAAGATTGGCGCACGAGCGAAGTGAGTGCAAAAACGGAGACGAGTGCAAAGAGCTCAAGTCAAATACTGCAGTCACACGTTTAGTAATTGCCTATGCCTACGTGTATCACATTCTGTTTTTTTGGAAAAAACCACGCAAGAAAATTATTTAGCACTTTTTTATTATTTTATTTTTTTAATTCCCGGAATTTCATGAATGATTTAAAATCCATGAATTCCTTAATTTCTGTGAATTACATGAATCCAGTGAATCCCATGAAAGACGTCTATCTCATGAATTCCGCGAATTCCACGAATTCAGAATTTTTCACGAAATCCGGGAATATCACAAATTCCATGAATTCCGAAAAATCTACGAATACAATAAATCTTACGATTCCGTGGATTCCGTTAATTTCTATGATGAATTTTTGACCAATCGTCACCAAATTTGGCACACATATTCTTTAGGCTCTCGGACAGGTCGTATGAGTATTGGAGCGATGGATGAAGTTGGGGGGGGGAGGGGCGGGGTGAAATATGTAAAATAAAGTGGCTCAAATTGTATGATGCTGATGAAAATCCAGTTTTTGATCATTGGCACCGAGTTTGACACACATATTCTTTGGGCTCCTGAACAGGGGAAGTTTTTAAAAAATACAAAAAATTAAATTATCGAGTACATACGAAGGGAGGGGGCAGATAGTGGGGTTTTTTAAATATTTTGACACAAAATTTCTTTTTTTTCAAAATAAAAACAATTGCAGTTTTCTGTAATTAAGTACAGATTTTCGTTTCACCTTCTCAGAGTTATTTCCAAATTGAATTAAAATTTGACTATAGACTTCGGAATTGGAAAATTCCCGAAAAATAAAATTCCCGAATTATAAAATTCAGGGAAGTTTATAATATTACCGAATTCAAAAATTCCCGAAAAATAAAATTCCCGGGGGACGACTGGAAAATCCAGAAAAATAAAATCCCTGACACTGTAAAATTCCCGAATCGGAAATTCACGAATAACAAAATTGGATTTTTAAATTTTGGCAATTTTACAATTTCGGGAATCTTATTATGTGAAAATCTTCCAGTTCAGGATTTTTATATTTGGAAAATTTTATAATTTCGGAATTTTATTATTCGGGAGTTTTATTATTTGAATATTTTCCATTTTAGGATTTTTATATTTTTGCAATTTTATGATTACGGGAATTTTATTACTTGAGTATTTTTCATTTTAGAGTTTTTATATTTCGGCGATTTATTATTCGGGAATTTATCAATTGAACATTTTCTAATTTAGCATTTCTAAATTATGGCAGGCAGTAATATAATTTAGAAAATCTTCTTTTCGGGAATTTTTCAATTACTTTATATTACAAGCTGATCCGGAATTTTATAATTTGAAACATTTTCAATTCCAAACTTCTCCCTAAGTCGTGAATTTGATCATTTATAAACTTCTGCGACATAATAAATCAAAAGTTTCTAATAAAATGGAATGTACAATAAAACCGTTTACTTCTAAAATATGTATACGTAACAAGAATCCGTGTTTATTTTCCCCTAGCTTGATAAGAAGCTTTCAGTGAACATTTTTATATTTTCAAATCGCTTGAAAGGTGCAGAAAATTTATGAATTTGTTTTTCAAGAATGTCCAATCTCTATCCAAGTCATGAGTTTGATAAATTTTAAAAATTCCTGAGAAGGAATACTTTTTTTCTTCTATAAAATGCTAGTTCACAATAAGACTGTTTACTTCTGAAAAATGCACGCGTAATAAATAAGAATTTTTGCAATAAAATCTAATGTTCAATAAAACTGTTTACTTCAGATGCCATCGCCAAAACTGGATTTTTGACTTCAGAGGAACCCAAAACATGAAGATCTGTTAAAATAGTCCGTCTATTGGATCGGTCTGATAAAAAATCATTAAAAATAGTTGGGGGGGAGGGTATATCCTTTTTCACATAATGCCGTTCTTCGGGGACCTTTGCAGGTCCAATTTTGGATTACACCTGTTTAAAGTCGTGTCAAAAAACATGGGATCTTATGGAGTGGGATTTCGAGAGAACGGTGTGGCATTGACTATAGTTGGCAGACATCTATTTGTAGGTTAAGTTTACTTTCTCGACATGTAGTTATGCTGCCAACAGCGGAGCGTGAAAATTGACTTTCGCTCGGCTCGAGTCAAATCCCCTTTACTACTTCTCATGTTGACAAACTCTGTACTTTAATTTCCCTTAATTGCTTTATAAAGTAGTTTCTTGGTTCTTACAAATTCGCTTTGTGGTTTCTTTCTTCTTCTGCTTTAATTTTATTTTCCTTTCTTTAATTAATCGCTTGAGTATCCTCTTTTTGTGTCTGTAATCATATATACGTCTATTTCTTTCCTCGTCGCTAAGACCTGCCATGTTCAAAGTTCTCCTGCATGCTTCTTTCTTTGCTTTTTGGACAAACGGGATAAACGGGAGTCCCCTTGCATCTCAAGATTAACCCACTCACTCATGCTTTTTACTTTTAGCGTTACCGAGAAACAACGGCGTGGACGTAGTAAAAATCTGTTCCCTTTGGGGTGCTGGATTACCGTGAGTCCCCTCGCCTCTCACGACGTCTAACTCTATATCTAATTTTTCTTTTCGAAAGATCGTCTCATCGATTTTCTCTTATAAGTTGATTTGATATTCCTCTTAAGAGTCCAACAGTAATCTGACAGCATATTTTTGTCCCAAAAGCCATGGTAAAGCCTTTCAATTTCTTTGAAATCTTGATAAGCGTGTTCTCCTTGCTATTGGCTGACAGCTCCAAGGTTTTCCGGGAATCTGTCTAAATGAAAATTCAAGAAATCAACTTTCAAGCTCATTAAACATGCCAAATTTTTGATTTTATCAAGCAAAGTTTTGAGAATTTTTTCACACTGAGAATCCTTATTAGTTCCTAAAAACTTAGTGACTACTTCTCTGAAACTTTTTCAAACTTTCCTTTCTAAATCTATCATTCTTTTTTCAAAAACTTAATCTTTTAACAACTTTCGTATCTGTGGACCATTAAACATACCTTCCTTAATGTTGGCTTCTGATAACTTGGTGAATTTGGTACGCAAGTAGATAAATGCATTACTACTTTCAGCTCTCATAGCTTTTACAAACTGTTTTATTAAACCTAATTTTATGTGTAATGGTGGTAATAATATTTTAGATGGATCAATCAATTGTTTTAAAATAATATTTTTATCTCCAGGCTTTAACTCTTGTCTTACGGGCCAATTATTTTTATGTAGTGGTGTTCACGATCGCGATCCCATTCGCAAATGAAACAAGGATACTTAGTGAAACCACTTTTTTGTCTTAGAACTATCCTGACAATCTTTAGATCTGTGCATATTAACATTTTGTGTATCAAGATTGCAAACACTCCGTGAATTTTTTCGTTCTTCACTTGTAAGGTATTCACCACAAATGATACAATACACTGATTCATTTTTCCCCAATATTAAATATTAAATTCAATTGTATCATGGAATACTAGCGATTTCAATCGCAGTTCCCTGGGTTGTGGGTTAGCTGGCTTGTGGTTTGTTAGGGATACTGTTAGGGGGTTAGAAGGTTTAGGGTAGGTTTTGAGGTGGACTTGGTTGGTTAACAGGTTGGTGGTTTAACTTTCTGAATGCATTTGTTTTTTTTTGATAAGAAAAAGCGTAAGTAAGTAATTTTACCCAAGCAATTTAATGTTATAGATGGAGATAATTCATAAAATAAGTTAAGAAATGAAATAACTACTCGATGATAATTCTGAGAAAAGTTACATCAGAATTGCTATAATTGATACCAATAACCTAACTAAAACATTAATATAATTTTCTGTTTGTGCTAGATATAGGCGGCCCCAGTGAGTGAAACACAAGAAGTAACAAATAAGAAGCTAATAAGCAAGTGAAATCAGGATGGCCGCCGGCCCGAGAAATGCAACTCAACCGTTATGAGAAGTTAAAGACCGCCTTCAGTGACCAGAGAATGCCAGTGGCGAGAAAGCCGCCTGCCGACAAAATGGCGAGAAGAGGAGGAGGACAAGAACAAAGCCACAGTGCAAGTATAATATAATCAGATCATGGTCGCTCGACAGACGAACATAATCCACCCGCGATAAGGAACAAGACCCACCTGCACGCCATATAGCGACGCCCATAATCATGATGGCCACCAACTCCAGATACACAGTTGAGCGAGATAAGGAATAGACATCCGGCTGCAATGAAAAAATTTAGAATCATCAACATATGTACATAAACGCGGAAAGAACCTGAACAAAAATTCAAATTTGTCTCCGGGTAACGTCAACTACAATTTTTGCGTTTTAATTGTGCTATTTTAAAACTTATACACATGTATACTAGGATTGACAAATCGGAGGAAATTGCAAAACGTCAATAAGATTAAATGAAACCACCCGTTTTTACAAAAAAATAGGTAGTATATATGTGTATAAGACTCTGCAACACAAGTGTGTACTTGACAGATGAGTTACCTACACTCTGCAAGTATATATTATAAAATTAGGTTAATGGCTAATATTAAAGTCTGCAATAGAATCATTTAATTTTGTGAACTGGCCTCCCATCTCGGAATCCAGTAAAAACTAAATTTTAAAATTAAGTCAAAATTATATATGTGAGTCGGGAATCCTTAATATTATTAAATACAAACTGTCTGCTTTGAAACAAGGATATGCATCTAAAAGAAAAGATACTTTCAACTTCATACTGAATCATATCGTTGGTTCAAGGCATACTCACGTATTTATTCATAATAAGAAAATTTGGACTGCAAATAGCATTAAGGAGACCCAATACCAGGTTTTCAAAAAATTAAAATCATCGAGGACGATGATGGTTCTAAGGAGAGAGGACTTTTACATCCCCAAATTTTACCATTTTTATGTAAGCCTAAAACAAGGCACAAACCGTCCTTATCCCACGCAAAACATAGTAGTACCATCAAATATAAACGCGCGCATTAACGTTTCTCTCTGAGTTTGAACCTAACTATGGTAACTGTACTACGGTCAGCAATATAGAAACCACCAGATACTTACAGTCTGACCAAAGAGGGATAACACCTCAGAGAATACCGATGCTTGATCATTAAAACTTTAATTGCCGATTTTACCGTTATATAATAACCATAATTATAACAATCATCAATACGAGTGTATTTATATTTCATATAGTTTAAAACTATTACAACCTAAATGCAAGTACGTGAAGTATGAATACACACGTTTTTATATATTAGGTAATAATCTTTCAACCTTACACTTCAGTTCATTATTAATGAATAAGCCGCTTAGTGGAAGAAGCGATATATAGTCAGGCACGCTGTACCCAAAAGTATCTGACTAGAGATATCACCTATTGTTAAGTTAATATACAATGACCGTAATCGTGAAAAGTCATGAGTAGAGATATACGATTGCCGATTGCCGCAGACAGCGGCACCCGTTAAGGCCAATTCAGACTAGCCATTCTCGGTTGCGGTTCACCGGTCCGGTTGGACCCTCGGCCAATCAGCGCGTACTCGGTCCCGGTTCTGGTTCAGTTCGAGCATTTAGGTTAGATTCTGATTTCAACCGTGCCGTTCGCAACCGTAGCCAATGAGAGCGCTCGCAAAGCCACGAGGCCTGTCATCTGTTTGTCGAGCTTGCTGCATGCTATGTCGTTTGTGTACGAGGTTGTAGTTGGTTGTAGCAGGTTAAATAGTGAAAAATCAACAGTGCCATTGCAAGAATACATAAGAGAATCATTGGGTAATGCAGAAAGTATTTTCTTTATTGTCTACAAAATATTCCGGCACGTATGTTGCTATTCAATTAAAAACACCTTCAAAACTGTAGCGGATCTTCTAGAGCTAATTCGATAAACAGATTGTGATGGACCCCTTTTTGGTCTCGCCGTTGAAGAAAAGATTTGACCCACACAGATCTGTTTGTCGAATTTTCTTCTTCTTCGCCCAAAATAATTTCCACCAATGCTGCACATATTTTTCGGCGTCGATTTATTTCATCAATAACCCGCTTCCGCCGAGCTGAGATTTCGTTTTTGTTCTTGTTTACTTGTTGCACGTCACTCACGCCACTTTAATCTATGCGTGAGAATGACAATCGTGTAAACTGAATCGGCGCAGTGTGAGCTGCACCGGTCAACCAAAAGCCGAACCGGACCGGCGAACCGCAACCGAGAACGGCTAGACTGAATTGGCTTTTAGTCATGATATGTAATAGCGAGTCTCGCAGATATCAAATGACACGTAGTCGAAGAAAAAAAAGATGAAAGCGAACACCAATAGTCTCAGTAGACGTAAATATTCTCCAGCCGAGAAAATTGAAACTTAATTTAAAGCAGCACGTATTAAGTAAAAACACGTAATTACAGTTTTAATTCAGAGCAAGCTGAACAAGTCCTGTTATTACAGTTTTAATATTGCACAGTATGTGCTCAAAAATGAAAACTTACCGTTTAACATGGGGACGTAGGCCTATATAATCCCCGATTCTTGCCTGAAGATTTGTTTTTAGTCTCAAGCAGTTATACTGTCCACTCGATCTACGTGCAACGCATCGCTTTGACAAAGTCGCGTACTTTAAAGTTCGAACCCAAAGTAGTTACCGTGTTCGAGTCGAGTACTAAGTCCCGTCAGCTGAGACGTTTTTCGTCGTTAATTGAGTCTTTCTCGAATAAAGTCCGCGGTGTTAACGTTCGTTATAAGAACTCAAGTGTGAATTGGACAGCTGCTTAGGGCCCTGTATCGCACTACTAATTGTGGATCGTGCTTGTACATAAGAGAAAAGGTACATGGGAGTTAATACTTTGTAACTATCTGTCTATTCTATGATTTAATAATAAATTTATTGGTAATCTGACCATCCTTTTATTATTTAAAATCTGCATAATAATATTGTTCACGTATAACTAACAAGTGACAACGTACCCACAAACAAAAATAAATTATCAGGTCTTACCACCCTGAAAAAATCAGCACTCTGGTCTCTCTCTTTCCAAATTTCCATTCTACCCTTGGCTATTTGCTCGGGACGTGACAGCTGATTTGGTGGCAGTAATGGGATTATCAGTCCCGTTTAAATTCAGTGTTTTTATTATCAAAATTTAACTTTAGAGTAATTTTAGGATAGCTATTCCATCGGCAATTCATTATTTAGTATCGATTTTCTCGAATAAATCACAACGATCAGCAAATTCCAAGTAAAAGGAATGAAAACAAGCTACAATGCGCCACACCTTTTAATTGCCTTATCATTCAGATTCCTAATAGTTTAGGAAAAACAAGATTAATTCCATTGTAAGAATCTCTCGTTCACGAAATGATCAATCGTGGATTGAAATCCTACAACAGAATTAATATTATAAAATTCATTCAATTTTAACGACAAAAGAAACTTAAAATTAAAGCGACAATTAAACGAATTAAGTGCTTCTAACCTTTACTGTCTCTTTCTACTCAACGAAGATGTCGGTCGCGAAGTGAGAGGTACGCGTTTCCGATCAGCCCGTTTATTTACAATTTAGCAACGCGTTTAAGCAGTTCATTATTAATAAAGATGCAGTAATGCATATTAGCAACTAATAAAGGTTACCATTAAACGTTATCGGTCTAACCTTTACCGCTTTTTCTACTGTACGATGAACGCCCTTTGTAAG
Source organism: Druon quercuslanigerum (assembly GCA_010014905.2). Lineage (NCBI taxonomy): Eukaryota > Metazoa > Arthropoda > Insecta > Hymenoptera > Cynipidae > Druon > Druon quercuslanigerum. The sequence goes on from JAAAKG020134987.1 coordinate 11,777, forward strand.
TAAACTGGATATGTCCACTTCTCTAATTGACCTGGGCACCTCTGAGAGTGCACTTTTTAGTTCCGTGAAAACTGAACCCAGCCCGTTTTTCTGGTATTTCTGGCCCATTTAGGGCCAGGAACGGGTACAATGGATTCCAACTCGAACTCTATCTGTGAGTGATCTGAGAGAGTGGGTTCATCTGAGACTCTCCACTTCTTAATGTTACCTGTAAAAGTACTGGGGCACAGAGTGATGTTAATGACTTCCTCCCTGACCGCGTTACGAGACGCGTCATGGTGTTTCTTATAGAAAGAATATCTAAATCAGTAGTAATTAGGTATTCCACTAGCTCCTTACCTCTTGATATGACGTCCATGTAGGCCCACAAAGTATGGTGGCAGTTAGCATCGCACTCCAACAGAAGAGGAAGACCCCTTACCTTGCAGTATTCCACCAGTGTACTTACGTTCACTGGTGGATTCGTATCGCTGTCATATGAAAAATGAGCCGATCGCATGCCTAGCCTTCCTATCCTTTAAGATCCGTAGCTATTGCCATCAAATCCTGGGAACACAGCTCAAGCTGTGGGATGACGTTGAATTCCTTCGCCAGTATGCAACCCCTTGGATTAACCGCCTGCGGTCCCTGTAATAAAAACCAGCGCCCCCTAAATCTCTAGTGGCACCTCGTACTAACCTAAATAATAATTCTAAATAATTTTCTTTTCAAAAAGCAATTAGTTCCTTACTATGCTATGTCGTCGTCTCTCCCCTTCCAGTATATACAGGAAGTCTAAAAGGTCCGGGACGGTTAAATATTTCATCAGGTAAAATATTTTTCAAAAAAGTGAAGGACATTCCTGAAGTAAATTTCAACGAGGAATTCAATGGTGACCTTCATTTTGATCTTAAAGTTCACCTTCATGGCTTTTTGAAGGTCAACTTTGTTATTTTAATAAAAACCCCCTTTTTTACAACTGCAATCGATAGAGGTCAATTGTAACGTTAAAGGTTAGTTAGAGGTTATTTGAAATTAACAAAGTTTTCCAAGAGGTCAGTGTAATTTCTGAAGTAAATTTCAACGAGAAATTCATTGGTGAGCTCTGTATTGATCTTGGTTACAGCGTTTTGAATATTGTAAAATCATAAGGAAATTTTTCATTAAAAGTTCCAGGTGATCTGGTGAGAGTTCTGTTCCTCCCCAAAGAGTTATACAGTCCTATACCGTTTTTCGATATCTAAGTCAATACCTTAGGCGATGTCATAAGTCCTATACTGTTTTCCATACGAATATTACGAATAGAAACTAAATTTACGTATTACGAGTACATGCTTACTATCTTTCGCTAAAAGATTATTATGGCGCAAGCTAAACTTTCGGAACGAGAGAGGGTTTCTGTATTACTCATGCGTGGTTGGGGAGATCGAGTTCGATCTTATGATCAAGTTCGTTTGATTTTTAATCACACTTTTCGTAATGGAAAAGGGTTAAATCCTGTTTCGAAATCAACTATTGAAAGAACTGTAAGGCGCTTTATGAATCATGGATCTATCAAGGACCATCAGAGTGGTGGGCCAAAATCTGCAGAATCTGAGGAATTACAGATAGACATAGCCCAAGCATTTGTTGAAAACCCACACCTTAGTTAACGTCGAGCTAGTGATGAGCATGACATTGCTCCTGAGAGTGTGCGAAATATTTTAAAAAGCATTAATTTACATCCTTAAAAAGTTCATCTGGTACAAGAGCTAAATGAAGACGATCCTGATCGTTGGGATGAATTTTGTGAAATTATGATGGACAGAATTGATAGAGATCCTCTTTGCTTGTACGATACAGCATTTTCAGATGAAGCTACTTTCACTTTAAAAGGTGAAGTTAACAGGCAAAATTGTAGATATTGGTCCGACACAAATC
>JAAAKG020134988.1:0-13675 GCA_010014905.2 Druon quercuslanigerum
TTTCGTTAGTCGTCCATCCTTCATTCTCTCAACATGCCCGAACCATCTTAACCGATTTCTTTCCCATGTGTCAACTAAATTTGATAAATTTGATAAACACATATTCGGATTTCACATTTTCAATAAGAAAAAAGTATGTTCGCGGGTTAAAATAATTTTTTCTCTGACAGTAACATTTCTTAAGATTTTGTAGCTGAAGGAAGAAAACCTTATAGTTTTGGCCAAAAACAAAAATTTGAGGAAACTTTTCTAATTTAAACAAATACGGACAACGATTTATATGTAAAAAATTGTAAATAACATTTGTGCACAAAAAATAACGAATTAGTTTTTCAATTAAAAAAATAAATATTCAGTGTCCCGTCTCATCTCCCTTCATCTTAATTCGTATTTTTTACTCTTATTAATTGTTTTAAAATATCTAATTGTTTAGAACATAGAAAAAGAAGTTTCACAGTGTTGAAATAATATAAATATTTGAATATTTAAACAAAGATAGCGAGTAATTTAGTGAAAAAATAGCTTTACTCATAAAGGTCCCCCTCCAAAGCCCTCTAAATCTTAGTTCGATCGGATAATAGTTGAACTATTTTGTGTGGTGCAAAAAAAACGAATATTTGGATTGTGTTAACTACAAATTTTCTTGAAAACATGTAAATATGTGCTTTCAATTTTTTAAGCTGTGATCGAAGAAACGTACAATACTTTTGTTACCATGAAAAAAAATTCCTGGTTTAATAATTTTGAATATAGTTTTTTTTTAGGAACTTTTTGATCTTGCGCACCACGGAATTTTTTTTGTATAATAGTTTTTTAAATCATTTTAGCATCTAATTCTAACTGAAGCGCAAAACTTGTCTTTTAATTTCTAATTTCGTATGATTATATATTGCCTCGTGCAGAAACTCAGAGTAATTGTTTTAGAATTTCGTAACCCCGGGCAGAAACCTGTATAGTTTCGGTTGAGTGTCCGGCCTTCAGTTTGCAGCACTTTTTTCCAAGAAGGAAAAGTGAGGGCAAATGAGGGGAGATGAAGTAGCGCAAATAAGGAGAGGGAAAGTAGAGGGGATGAAGGGGAAATTGGGCTGGGGAGGTGAGTGGAAAGTAGGAATGGGAAGTAGAGAATGTAAGGGAAAGGACGGGAAGAAAAGGAGGAGAAATGATGGGAGGGAAAATGAGGACAGAGGAAGTAGAAGAGTGGCGATAATGAGGGGACGGGAAGTATGGGAAGTGAGGGAATTGGAAATAAGTAGGATTGGGGAAGTGAGAGGAAATTAGGGTTGGGGAAACACCGGGAAATGTGGATCAAAGAATAGGGAAAGGGGAGTGTTGGCTGGGGAAGTGAGGATATGGGAAAGTCAATAAGGAAGAAGTTTGGGAAGGGAGGACGTAGCACTGGTTAAAGTATGGGGAGGGGAAGTAGGTGAATGTAGGGGGAGTAGGAGCGGGAAAGTGCGGAAGGGTGAAGTTTTAATTAGCTAATTAACGTCTGCACAGACTGGGAAACCCATTTTTGTAGGCGCACAACGCCTACTTTGACTGCTTTTTGTTATAAACAAAAGGAAAAAAATTCTCGCTTTTCCTTTTGATAAAGGAAGTTACACAAGAAAGTAAATAATACCTAAATGAGTTTTGAATTGCTGCCCGAAGCTAGAATACTTACATGCCGTATGTTACGTATATGTAAGGATGTCTAAACTCTAAACTAAAAGCTGAGTCTAGAATTTCCATTCAAAATTGAAGTGAAACGGTTTGCAGTAATGGTACTTCAATAAGTACATACCAGTTAGTATGAGTATACTTGCAAGGAATTCTACGCAAAGCCAGCAAATTCAGTCGTTATGTAGAAACTAGAGTTCCCATATGAGAATCACCCTAGCAAAAACATGGGATTAATTAGCACTAACGCTCACTGCGGTTAGAGTGCAGATTACCTATGCAATTGCCATTAGTGCAAATATGACAGGGCGGACCGTATTAGGGTCGTGTTGTACACGTATATATATGTTTCAAAAATTTCTTAATGCCCAATGTCGTTTTTCTATATTACAGATGATCACAAATGCTTTAGATCTTTGACATATAAGAAGATATAAGCAGGTTAAATTAAAAATTTCATATAATGTTACCCACACTGCATTTTTAGTCCGGACGCGAAGCCATTCATTATAGAAGAGAACCACAGAATGCTTTAATCTTTGGTAACTGTCGATAACAGGAATCTATGAATTCCGAATTTTAGTATTCGCATCATTTCCTCTAGTCCCCTCTTTTGCTCTTTTTTTCAAGATATCCTGTTTTACCCTGATTTCAAAAAACTTCCTATTTTTGACTATTTTTGGTTAAAAGCTTATTCTTTTTTGTTAAAAATTTAATTTTCAAATTTAAGTTTTCGGATTACAAATTCAGCTGTCTTCTAAAGAATTCGCTTTTTGGCTTGAGAATTATTTTAGGCATGTTATTTGGTACTATTAGTCTTCTTTTTTAGTTATAAATTCTACCATTTACTGGAAAATGGATCTTTTTGGATAAACATTCATCTATTTTATTTCAAATTCTTCATTTTGGAATTAAACATCAACCATTATATTTTTCGCTGAGAATTCATTTGTTTGGTTAAAAATTCCTCTACTTCATTGAAAGCTTCACAGCTTTGTCAAAAATCCCACTTTTTGGTTGAAGATTCATCTCTGATTAAAAAATTTAACTTATTTATCGTAAATTCGTTTTTTTTGTGGAAAAATTATATTTTCAACTAAAAGTTAAACTATTCAAATCGATAAAAATTCACCTTTTTTGTTGAATGCAACTGATTTGATTAAAAATTAAGGTCTTTTCTTGTTCAAATATCAAGTATTATATTTTTCATTCAGAATTCACCTTTTTTTCTTTAAAATTCAACTACTAAGTTAAAACCTCCAATACTGTTTGCGAATTTTGTTTTGTTCTTTTTGTGTGTCAAAAATGGAATTTTTTCAATTAAAATTTTTAATTTAAGTGTTTTTTATTAACAATTAAATTTTGTTCTTGCATTTTTAACCATTGTATTTTATTTGTCGAGAAGTCTTATTTTTCATTAAAAATTCATCTTTTGTCATAGAAAAGTCATCTGTCTTAGTTTAAAAAAAACTTTTTTTGTGGAAAATTCTACTTTTTTGTTGAAAATTCAACTATTTCGTTGAAAATTAACTATTTTGTTGATAATTCATTTTTTTGAGTTTCAAAAGTTTGAGTTTTGTTGAAAATTCATTTCAATAATTTAATATGGCACCTATATTATTTTATTTAAAAGAATCGATTTCCGTATAATTGACCTATTTTCGTTAAAAATACCTTATTTACCCTGTTTTCAGATAATTTTTTGCTGTCAAGTCTTAAATTCGAAATAAATTATCCTTCCAAGCAACCTTTTATTTTTGGAACTCGACTTCTATGGCCACATCAATAATTAAAAGGGAGTAAGTTTAGCGAGGAAAACAAGTGGATTATGTGCGTAGATAAATTTGAGAAAGGCAGAAATATTTTTAATCCCCTATTTCTCAACTTACAAATGGCCTCTTACATTATTCCACCCTTAGAACTTCCTATTTCCTGCCCTTACAATCGTAGGATGAGAAATTTCGTTTTCACTCAAAGTTCAACGTTCGAGTTGTTCAATATTTCATACTCGACTGCTCCGTGCCATTTTCCGTAGAGGAAAAGAAAATCTGACAAATAGTATCGCAAATCAATATGTCGGTTAAAAAATCTCATCCACAAAATATTTGTACTCGTGTTTTTCAGTGGATGCTAGGAAAAACTGTTATAAACTTCACTCGACTTTATTAGAAGTACTTGCACTTGCCTGGAAGTTTGGCCAAGGGAGAGGAAAACTGTAGAAAACCGCCTCCCGAGTTCAACGGAATTTTAAAATATTTTAAAGGATTTGTGGGTATTTTACCAGACCTATATGACCTCCACAAACTTTGAAATTTTTTAAAAATTGCAGGTTTTTAATATTTTAGGGTATTTTAGAAGATTGCAAGAAGTTTCCAGATTTCCAAAATTTTAAGGGATTTTAGAAGCGTATCAAAGATATCAAAGGATTTTAGAGAATTTCAACAAATTTCTAGAGAACTTTAGGGAGTAATAGAAATCGAATCAAATTTTTCTATAGACGGTTTTTTAATTTTTTAAATTTTATCCTTATAGAAAAGGATTATGAATTTTTCCTTGTTTATTGACATGAATATTTTTCTAGATACACGCGAAAATAGAGCATACTCTTGAAAATGTACTCGCAGTTTGAATGCATAAATATTTATGCACTTTTCAAAGAGTATCTGGGAGACGATATCTTCTAAACTTCCAACATCTATTTTGGACTATTTCCGATAAAAGTTGAACTCACGAAACAGCTTTCCATTTTCCATGTTATTATCTCCCGATGTTTTGGTCTACTCTTTATTTATTATACTTTCGAAAAATAAGTTCGTAGACAATACTGTCCTGAAGTCTACTATTTATTTCAATTCTTCCGAAATTTTTTTTAGAATTGGTTGTTGCAATTTTGTAACCAACAAAAAAAATAAAGTATTGAAACCACTTTTTTTTAATGTAATTATTTTTTTGCTGAAGAGCATGAAGTTAAAATTTTTGCCAAGTGGAGGCAGGAAGGAATACCTCATCAAGTGGGAAGGGGAAGCTCCTAATTTAGGAACATTTGCATGTAACATCTACAGGAGGAAAAAGTCCCACAAGAGACAATCACTTACAACAACTGTAAAATATCTCAGAGTTATTAACATAAACTCAACCGGAAAAGAGCAATCCTTAAATGTCCCTTGTAAATAAAAGATTATTGTTACTTTAATTCCACGTTGGAAATTAGCTTATGTTGTTTTAGAGGAACAGCTACAGATATCGAAAACTGTCCTCTAAGTTTACAAAGTTTTCTGGCAGTCGAAAAGTAAACTTCTTCCTAAGAAATTTACGTCGCAGCGTAAAAAAATTCGGAACACGTTTCAGACTTAAACAGAACTTCCAATGGACCTGCTTTTATTGCAAACGCGAGAAAAGAACGAGCCGTGAAAAGGCGAGACTTGTAGACAAGAGTGAAGTGCCTGTTGGTAAAACTAACAAGAAAATAAAATCTTCTCCGCTTAACGAAAAGTACTTAAGTCGTATCCTTTAAAAAAGCATTCAAGAATATGGCACTAAAGAATCTTCTCTTAAATGGACCCAATTTTTATCAATTACTGAATAATGTGCTTACGTTATCTAATATATTGGCATTATGTCGGAAGTATTTTTCTTTATTAAATATTCATTAAATCTTTCAAATTGCAGTTTTAAGAACTTACATTTTATACGATACTGTGAATGAGTAACGAAACATTTAGAAACTTCCGCTCACAGTAAAATATTGATTTTCACATCAAAATGCACATAAATTATTATTGAGCCGATTGTCAAGATCAATTTGCGATCATAAATTTTCATTAGTAATAACTATCGAGTGTCAGTTGTTAAAATTTGAAAAATGAGTATTTTGATGAATACTTACACTACGTGAATCTGAAGAAACACTTCTTGAAGATAGGCAAATCGTTTCCAGAGTCGTAGAGATTTATAGCACAATGTAGAAAAATTGGAATTTTTCTATCACCCAGCAGACTTTTATTTTTATTACAAAATAATTTTTAACTGAAAATTGAACTATTCCAAGATTCATCATTTTAGTTGAAAATTCATTTCTTTCGTTAAAAATTCAACTGTTTTTGGTTGAAAATTAATTGTTTTTGTTTAATTCAGATGTTTACTATTATATTTTTGGTGCAGAATTTATTATTCTTTTTTATTTAAAAATGTTACTGTTCGGTATAAAATTTAATTATGTTGTTCAAAATTCAACTGCTTTGTTAAAAAATCATCTTCTTAGGTTCAAAATTCAACTATTTTGAACTTGAGTTAACTTTTTTTTAAATTCATATTTTCGGGTTCAAACAGCAAATCTTTGTTTGGAAATTAGTGTTTTAGTTAGACATTCAACTATTTAGTTGAACTCCTTTGTTAACAATTAATTTTCTTGGTTTAAAATTGATATTTTTTAGTTTTTATTTTCAACTATTTGGTTGAGAATTCATGAAATTTTTGGAAAATTCCTCTTTTTGATTGAAAATTTAATTCTTTTGCTGAAAATTCATTTTTTTATGAAGATTCATAATTTTTGTGGAAAGGTCATGTATTTTGTTGAAATTTTCTTTCTTTTTAATTATGTTAAAAATCCAAATCTCTTGATGAAAATTCGTCTTTTTGGTAAAATTCAACTGTTTTTTACTGAAACTTAAAAAAAATTGGTCAAAATAAAAAGCTTGCAATCTTTTGGAAGTAGAAGTCTAACTAGATGAATTTGAAGAAATACTTTTAGAAATAAAAGTATATAGAAATAAAAGCTCAATATCGAAAAATTTGAGTTGTTCTGTCACCCCAAAATTTAAAATTTTCTAAAACATTCCTTGCTTTAGAAATATAATGTTGATCATTTTGCTTTGAAGTTAATAATAAAAAAAAATGAAACCGTTTGATATCTGAGGAGTTACTTTGGCCCATTTATGCTACTTCAAGAAACAAGATAAAAAAGGACGCGAAAGTAGAGAGCAATCACTTTATCATCAGCGACATAAGTTTGAAAACTTGCTGGCAAACTGAAAAGTTTCATCCCAAAGGTATACTAAAGTTTTTCCTTCTGTATCGATCATTCGCGAAACAGGAAAGTGTTTCTATCTCGAGGTTTAAATAACTTTTTAAATCAGTGTAATTCGATTATGGTTATCAATTTATAATCGCCTCAAATCATTTATAAAATTTAGAATAGTCCTAAATTGTATGTTTTACTTTAAAATCTATCTTAGAATTCAAAAAGTGCAATCGTTTCATTTATAAGTGTTGAAAACCTGACCTCACTCAATTTTAAAACATATAAATTTAAACGTGAAATGTTTCAGTGTTTTGAAAACTTCCAAGGTAAACTTATTCATTCTTACGAGCTTTGGAGTTTATTCAGATCAATTTTGGGCTTAAAGTAAGACTTTGTTTTTATATTACAAATTTCTTCTTAAGAAACCGGTTCTGGAATCAAAGAATGCAGTTCTGACAATTAAAGAAAAAAGAGTTAAATTGTCGAGAATGCAACGCATAACTCATGTCTGATTGCCAGTGCCAATTATAAAAAAAGACATAAGGTTTCTTCGAATGAAAAATATACTTTAAGTACAAGGCTTCCGTAAAATAACAGTTCATGATATGCTGCCGTATTTAACTAGAAGTGAGTTATATGCGACATAATTCTCAAATATGTGATATTGATGTAACATAGAAACGCCTCTCCGATAATAACGTTATCCACTAGAGTGTAATCTAAACGTACCCCGAGTGCTGCTAATTATCGTAACCGAGTCAGGGCGTTAGCGGAAACGTCCTTAGGATTGAAAGTAACAACTTTCTTACGCACGATTTCCGTCGAATATGAAATATACCTATATATTCCTCTACTGCTAGGACAGGTTGTATCATCGGACCGTCGCACCGACGTCATTAAATATCAGAAATAACATATAATATACGCGACCAGGCGAGTAGATAACCGTCCAAATGTCACCAACAGCTTTTCAGACGTCAGTTTCTTACGCCAACTCGTCCAGGTCTGTTTTTAAAAAACGGGATGCTTTAGATTAATGTGTAAACATGAAAGATATAAAATCTAAAGTATATATTATATTTTTTTCCTATACAAAATTTCATTGGATTTTTTGACGTTAATATTAGGGACCATCCATAAATTATTATAGTTAACTGGAGCTAAAGGGCGCGGATGTGGAGAAAGCTTCGCCGAGTGTCGCACCATTAATTCTGTATTTAACATGCGATATTGCTTTTTCTAGGCCAGGGGTTTATGATTAAGATTAATTTATGAAACGTTTGTCGTTCAATGAAATTTTGTATAGCTTTTAAAAGATCTGGTCGAATTTGTTACTGCCGGGTAAATATCGGGTAAATTTTTACGAGTATTAATAAATCCGAATATAACTGATGACCTCAGAAGGACCTCTCCGTCTACCCTAACAGGATTGCCCCTCTCTGCGGCAACGGCCTAGCAAGGGAGGCTGCCGGATGGCAGAGTGGGTGAGGCTCACTTTGCCTGGCACCTGTGAGGTATATTTCCATAAACACGGGTGTGGCACAATATACTATATAGCTTGAGCGCCAGGTGGAGACCTAACGGGCTTCCTGTTTAATTTGTCGTCAAATCTGGAAAAGTAGATCACCAAATCCTAGGATGTATTAGTCAATAATGCAAAAAATCGATTTTTAACTAAAAAGTTCATTTTCAACCCAATGGTCGAATTTTTAATTATAAAACATTAAGCTTGAACCAGACTAGTGGCATTTACAACCAGATAGTTGATTTTTCAAATAAAAAAGACGAATATTTTAGAAGACAGTTGAATTTTTAACCAAAAAGTTCATTTTTCACCCAAAAATGATTAATTATCAGAATTAGCAAATGATAAAACGATACACATTATCAGATCATTTACATTGTTAAGGGTATAATTTGTTTAACATTTTGTTGGTATTTAAAAGTAAGTAAGAACAAATTAAATAGATCAAGCAATTCTTAAATAGTTAATTTAAAGCTAAACTAAAAGTAATTCGTAAATTTTGTCGGCTTTGTTCTCAGAGGGAAAAGTTGTTAAAGATTCAAAGTGAGAAAACACTCTGTCAAAATGGAATCACACAAATACTGAAGTGATTGAGTGATTGGCTTTATAGATAAAATTTTTGCAAAATAAAGCAAGGGGGAAAAAGTATGTACAATAAAGTATATCGCCATAAAGATTTGTTTTTAAGCCTATTAACGTCTGATATTAAAATTTACATAGACATCAAATCAATTTTGATTTTAAGTTTTTAGTCAGAAAATTATCTGAAAACTTGTTGACCGAGTTGGCTTAACAAAACGAAATTGTTTTCAAATTTTGGGGTTTTATAGTCCAGGACAAGAAACCCGTATAGTTTCGGTCGGATGTCGGACTTTTTCCGGGATTGGAAAGGTTGAACGGGATGGGTGTAGGTTGAGAGGGTATAGCGATTTTCAGCTGTCAGTTGCCTTTTGCTAAGTGTTATAAAATAAGTCTATTTCAGAGGAGACTGATAAGCAAGAAAAATATTTTATTAATATTTTCGGTTACCGATTCTGTGTTCTACGAAAATTTTCTCACTCCAGCGTGACGCAATAGATAACGTTAGAATAATTATTCTTCTAACTTCGTTGACACTTTCGCCGAAATACATTCATTCTTTAACCGTTCTAAAATTGACCTGCAACACATTTTAACTTTTGTTTTTTTCTGTGCTAATAGACTACCAACCCTGTTTTGTATTATTGACCATTTCTCCGTTCGTGGTTGGGAAGAAACGCTGCAGCATGAGATTGATCTACTTTATGCATGGTAAAGTCCAAATTCTGGGGGGCTACATTATACAAACATCTGATGCGTTTCTATAGTTTATTTAAACCCATTTGTGATTTTTTGGAGTATATATTCCATGAAAAAGACTATCATTGTCAAGTATTCCAACCACAAATCTATGCTCTATCAAAACCGTCAAAGGTGAAATTAATTTGTAATAACTATTGGCACTTTTGATACAAGATAACCGGCAGAGCGGGGCAGGACCGACCGCTGGGGCAAGAGCGACTTTTCAAAAAACATTTCTATTCCCTAATCAATTTAATTCTTTTTTATATCAATTAATCTATTTTATTAGAGAAATAGTGCTATTAACTTCTAGCAAATTTTTTGTCAATTAATGAATGGTAGCTCCTTTGACAGGAATATAACGTTTAAAACAATAAGTGAAATAATTACAACATGAACATTTATTCTACTGCTGGGGCAGGATCAACTGAATAAGAAGTCAGAACATAGCTATTCTGATTTATAATAAACCAAATTTTTACTTTTTGCTGCATCTATTTGAAAGTAAATTTTGTAATGCATGAAATACCAAAGAATGAAACCATAAAATTTTCAGATTATAAGATATTTTTATTCCATAGAAAAATCAATGTATGGAGGTATTATAATAATGAGGACTTGAAATTTGAAGAAAAAAATGATGAATTCCACATCGTATTAACTTTTTATGGAGTAACGAATACTAACCGGTTGGTACTGAGGTACTGAGGTACCTGCTCAATCCTATTAATTAGAACGACTTATATAGAGAAACACATTTTATACAGTTTACTAGCTTACATAATGTACGTATTTTATTATCTTCAGATTTCTTACCAGATTTCTTACCGAATTTTTAAACTTGTTGGAATCATGTAATCTTAAATTCCATGGAATTCCTTAGAATCGCACCGACAAAGAAATTACGTTGACGATAAAATATGCCGGGAGAGAAAATAAAATTCCGGCTAATGCACTGAACTCTGTGATAAAAAGTATATTGATAGTATCTAAATGATCTTAAAATTGATTTAAAAATATGATGGTAGTCGTAAAGGGACCTAAATAATTAAAAATTTAAAATATATCAGTAATATGAGGCATTATCAAGTGTATTAAAAAAATCTATCAGGCTCAATTCTCTAAATTTGAATTACTAACAATTTTACTAACTGAATGATTAATATTCTGTTACTTTCGCTAATGGAATAGTAATAAGTAATGCTTTAGTGATTGTAGTTACTAATAATTTCAGCTGAGCAAAACTAAGGAGTTGTGGTTCGATATTCGAAAAAAGAAAAAAAATTGATAATGTCTTCTGTTCCGATTTTAATTTGAGAATTAATAAAATTTTACCTATTGGCTAAAAAATGATAAAAAATTATTTTCCGCTACATTTTTTAACATTTAAGAACAATGCGAACATTTTAAAAAACTTGGTTTTAAACTTTAATTCTCGCATATAATCTAAAGAAATGCGTACTATTGTGGAATTTTCTCAAGACAAAGCCATCGCCAGCTCTTTAATTCTTTTTACAGTTATTAGCCTAAAAAAATTTTACTCACAAACAAATCGCCACATTGTGTTGTCCCACAAGGAAATATTTTTTAATTGAAAACCCGAACAATCGACATCGATACCATTCTTCTCATACTTCTTTCGAATGGCAATCAATATTTTTTTTACTTCACTCAAATAATTTTTTGAACGGTAAAATTTGGGAACAAGAACTTCTTAAAAACCTACGCAAAGCATAAGTTTCAAAACTGCTTTAGTAAAAATAAAATTAAATGAGAAAATAAAAATCAGTAATCATCTTTTAAATATCAATCTTTTTTTTAGAATTTAATTTCCCTGTAATTCAGAGATATGAGCTTAATTTGAAACTAACAATTATATTCTGTTAAGGAGGTGCGGATTAGCATAACTCTTCAAATCAGTCGGTTTATTATATTTTATATTTTTATCAATTTACTCATTAAGAAAAAAAAAATTTTAGCTGTACAGAAACTAGAATTTAAAGCCACTTGTATACTTGATATACCCGTGGTATATAAAATATCATAAAATTATCATATTAAGCTTCCATTGCCTTTGTCATAATTTTATTGACAAATGAATAAAAGGCAATACAAAAAATTGATATTAAAAAAAAGATCGTGTTAAAATTCCTTTGAAATGTGGGGTCGAATATATTAAATGTAAAATATGTGCTGTGAGTACTTAAATGTTTTTATTAGAAATATTACATTTATGTTTCATGCTTTCAGTAACTATGAAAACTCGAATCATATAAATTTTATCCCTTTTCCAGATTTCTCAAGTCTTAGGATGTTTTCAAATTTCTTCAACTGCGTTAAAATTTATACGAGCATATTGTTTTTAATTTAATTTTTTTCTTTAACCGTAGTCGTTTTAAAAATTAATTTTAATTTTAATTTACGAACAACTTATTAAAAATAAATCAAATTTTTATTAATACCACTTCTTATTGCTAAAACATGCATCTTTCCAAAGGTCAACATTAACGAAGTGCGAGATTTCGGTAAAAGATGATAAAAAGTCAAAGAGAGTCTATTACTGAACGAGGGGTTAATAACGTCTTTAGCAAAGTGCTTTTACGCCTACTGATGAGCAACCCTCTTGGCTAAGTTCTTATAGAGCTTTCTCATTTGCAGTCAGCCAACTTTTCCATCGGCCGACTCGTCCTTCCAAAGGAAAGAGCATACGAGCGTGGTCGGGCTTCCAATTTCAAGATAACTTCCCTTCTCCTAAAACGTCAATTTCCGATACGAAAATCGAATAAAAACTATAGGGATTTTTTTTAATTTAAGAAACTAGATATTGGGATCAGCAAAAAAGTTTTCCTTATTTGGTAAAAGTATTACTCATAATTGTCATTATTATTTTTTTTTATTATCAGTTCGAAAGTGAAGGCAGCTTAAAAGCTGATAAACTACACTCCGTCTGGTACGACGATCCTCATCCGAGTATAACCGAGTCAAACGCTGCTTAACTTCGATGATCGAAGGAGAAGTCGTAAATATTTGCATGTGTCCAAGCGGAAATTATGAAGAATAATTTTTCAGATATTTGTCAATTTTTTCACTAATGAATGTAAAATTAGATAAAGTAACCTTTTTTTATAGACACACATGTATATATTTATAAAATTCAGCCATAACCACGTCTTACGACGATCCGGCAAAAGTCTCGTGTACCTTGAGGACACGGAGGGACCCAAGAATGACCGCCTTGTGCATTTTCCCCGCAAGTGTTTTAGCATATTGTTCACACGCAGGGATGCTTTTCAGGCTATTAACAAGTGAAAGGTTGGCAGCTCTAAGAGCGCCGATGATAAGGGCAATTAATTTAACAGAATATTCCGGGCATAATCGTCACAACTCCCTTACAAGGTATCTTCACTCTATACCTCTCTTTCTTTTCATTTTCCTAGGCTATGATGTTTTTGTCATCTGGCGCCGAAAATTCGATAACGAACATAGTTGGCTTCTCGAAGTCAAGGAAAACTATATCAGACCTAGAGTGTGCAACAGAAACAATGGTCGAGAATATAAAAATCCAGTATATGCGGAACTTCTGATTCTCAACAATTGTCTCTATTTCCTTCTATTTTCATCGGGAATGTCTTGGCTCGAAATGTGGCGACGGTATGTTAAGGTGGAAATTACACTATCTTGCCATGCCAAAATGAAACCCTCCGTGCCCGACTTCAATCTGGGTGATTTAAGGAAAGCAAAAGTTAGCTCACACGACATTAACTGATCCTCCACATTTCTGTGGAAGATGCCGTGCATTTTCTTATCGAGGAGCTGTTCCCGAAAGTTTTTCGCCTGTGCTGTCTGAATTCGGGCTTTCAGGAGTGACTATTCGAGATAGATAAGGTTCGATGCATTCTGCTCATCCCTGATACCGAAGTTAAGTCCGAGTGTTTCAGCAGCCTCCTCTGCTTCTTTGTACAGAAACGCTCCTTTGCCCACTTCTTCATGCTTCCTGACCATTTTAAGAAGAGAATCTCTTCCAATTTGCGACTCTATGTGCTGTGCCCAAAATAATCCTGTTGTGAAGACATGCAAGATTCAATATTCCGCGACCACCTTGACGGCGTGAGATGTAGAGTCGCGGAACCGAAGACTTAAGATGCATGCTT
>JAAAKG020134989.1:0-13674 GCA_010014905.2 Druon quercuslanigerum
AGATTGCTTCTTTCTCCATTTACGTTGTCATTATTGTTTTCAATCTTTTAACGTAATTTTAAAGTGTAAAAAATCATTATATACTCCATTAATGAAGTTTACAACAGGAAATTAAACTTTTATTGAACATATGTAATTGAAAACTGTCAAAAATTAAACGCGAAGATACTGATAGCTGGTTTAATTCAGTGCGTTGTGCGCGCTGACGCACGTGGCAACGTAGACGGAGAGCGAAATTAGTCGCATCAAGCACTGGTCAGGCTTCAGAGTGGAAAAACATTGTTTCCATGAAAATCACTCCCCTACGGTGCTAACCGCGGCAAGGTAAATAGAGGTGAATGTACATTGCGCAATATTTTGTACTCCAATAGGTGAGGGTTCAGGTGGTCCTAACTGTTTAGGTTTCATTTGCCCGATTTAGATACAAGTTCAGTGCGAGGCAACCTCCGAAACTGTAACTAAACCATAAGTTATGTGTACACCAAACTCTCGCTTTCAGTCTCCCCGTTTTCGGCGTTCCTAGAAATGCTGGCAATTCAAAGGTAACCCCCGACACTGGACTGAAAGCGAAAGTTTGGTGTACTTCTGACAAACAATCTTTCAGGCATATTACTTATTTGCATACACTTTCTATCAACTCACTTTAAATTTCTTTACAATCTTAGCAGAACTCGTCTCCATATAATTATCGTTGCCTAACACTTTTATGACGGAAACGGAATTACATAAAAAGTTTGAGTATAAAATGATTTTAATCTTACAATATTTGGCAAATAATATTTTTGTCAGTTTTCAATGAACTCCGGATTTGTTTGACATTCAAGGTGTAAAATCTTGTAATTACAGAATTTAAGCAGCTTTGACTTGAAAACATTTAGTTTGGTTTTCAAAAAGTTTCAAATTTTAGTCGCTTTGAATTGTAAACTACTTCAATTCAACAGTTTTAAATCCGAAATTATCCCATTTTAAATGCTTTCATTTAGAAATCATACAAGTTCATGCTTTCGCTATATTGTCCTTCTTTAAAAATTTTACCTGATCTAAAAGAGTTTCAATTGCAACCTTTTCAGCAGCGTGGAACCTATTACGCAATCTACGTGCGTGAGTACACGCGTACTGCCCATTTGTCCCTGCGCTGTTGGCATTTCACGATTGACTGAAAACTATCTCTTAATCGCGAAGGGCTCCACTCTGAGCGAGAAATCGCCAGGGCAGTAATTCTCGGAGTTAGTTAATCCGAGCATAAAGCAACATTTTGAACTAAAGTTTCGTTAAAAAAAACAACCCGCTTCCTCAACGTAAAACCTAGTAAGGTACATTAAATTGATTTAACAGGACAACCACTTTTTGTAAAACACTTTTTAATCAATTAGAAAATGTGGAAAAGTTTCTAATCAAGTTTAATGTTTTAACTTTAGTAAATTTGAGTCATTATATGCCGTTATTTATGATGCCATTTACCGTGAAAGATAGAAAATTATAGATTTTCTGTAAAAACTAGACTTATTGCTAGGTTTATCAATGGTATCAAGTATTTCAATCTGACCGTTTTATATCATGGAATTCAAATGCTGAGACATGGAAAATATGAAAATTGAAACTTGTTTGAAATCTGTTCGTTCTCAGAACTCCTTGTGTGTAAAAATCATTCTACTTATTGGTTGGAGTTGATGCAGTACGTGTAACTGATGCAAGTCCGTTTATATTCGAGAGAATTTCCTGGATTTTCAAAGGGACTCTACGCTAAGCACTTTAATTTATATCTACTTGTGCCTGTTATTTAAATCTTTGAATTGAAACTTGTACATGCATATTCTCTTTATTTATAAAAAAAATGTTAGTTTGAATTAAATAAATATTTGTTTGACCCTTTAACAAGTTCATTTGATTGGAACAGAAGTATGTTTAAATCAATTAAAAGATTTGTTTAATACAAAAGAAACTTTTTGTTTCTGCGTTGTGATATTTAATTTAACTCAACAAAGTCATTAACAGAGTTAAAAAAATAATTTAATATTAATTTTGTTCACATTTTTAGGAATGTTTCAAGCTATTTAAGTTTTTTTCTGATTTTGGAATACTATTCTATATATGATGATTGCATTTTTGTATAATCTTCGCAATAAACTTTAATTTTTTGCACAAAGAAAAACAGAAAAGATTTTTTTATAACTGTAGGGTTTTCCTGGGAATAAAAATAAAATAAAAACATTCAATATGAGTGGTAGATCAGTACTAGAAACACTAAACATTTTATCCGATCTTACTTCAATTTTGATCCTGCAGATATCTTGAACTTTTTAAGTTATCTGCGGGGTCTAAGCTCTTATAAAATTGGATCAATTTTTTAAGTGATTCCAATTGAGATCCCTCATACACTTTGAATATTATGTGAGTTTATTTATATTAAAACATAACTATCTTGTGCATAATAGTATCCTAAAATCAGACGAAAATTAGAACGACTATGTGAACAATCCGAGAAATCTACTAAAATTAATATCATCTTTTATAAAAAGGATGCTTCTTGACAAAAAACAAAATTTCTTCTTAAATTGAAGATTAAAGGGATTTCAATTTGTCTCAAAAAGAATCATTTAGAATATTATTTATTTTCTACCAAGTACATATAATCTTACAGGCAAAACTTCTGTTTATGTTATGTTTATATTCTGTTATGTTCTGTAACGTTAACCCTTGCACCCGGGATTTGGAAATAATTATAGATTCTTGAGGGGGAAAAACTCGGTTTTCAAAAAAAAAAAAGAAAAAAAGTGCATTTTATCAACTTTTTGTTGATTAAAGTATATGGTAGTTAGTTCATAAGGGATTTTTGAAGAAACAATTTCTATACAATATTTTTTGATTTTGATCCTTTCAATATCCTTTTAATATTGCGTAAATATCACAAGAAATCATTTTTGTTGCAATTCATGCTAAACACGGTATTTTTGCTGAAGCTTGTCAGGGTAAATTGTTTTCAATCGATAAGTGACAAGTTTCCAAGTGTTTAAAAACAATTTTGAATAATTTAAATTAAATTAATCAAATAAAGCTGCGTCGCTTGTCTTCATTTTTCATAACCACGTCTTTAAATCTACCTGGAAAAAATAAGTTTCATAAAGATTCTGAAAATAATTCAAACGCAGTGAAAATAAGCAAATCGATAAAAAGTCTTTATCTAAAATAGGCAGAATGAGCGTCCGTTTCTAGCCCACGGAGTGGAAGTAAAATAGCACTTTATTGTATCGCGACAAGCGGCACTTAAAGTAACAGCAAGGTGAAAGAAGTGGGTGGAAGTAAAAGAAAGGCGAAAGAAAAAAATAAAAAGAATTTATTTTAAAACTACATTAAACTGTAAGTGGATTTTTGAATCATAACGTCGCTACACGCGCATGCGTCCGTGGTACAATCAAGAGCCACTTTAGATTAAAATAGGGCTTTGCTACCTGTTTCAGATAATAGTATATTATTTACTTAGGAGTAGAGTTGAACTTTACACGAGGACGTAAAATGTAATTTTCGTGCCGAAGGCTAGGGTGAAAACGCGCGTGGGACAACGTTCTTACCCCAAAATCCACTTCTTAGTTTAAAGTAGTTTTAAAATTAATTCTTCTCACTCTTTTCTTTCACTTTTCTTCCATTTCTCACTCACCTTTTCCTCCTTGCTGTCACTTTACGTGCCGCTCACCGCGGTACAATAAAATGCCATTTTACTGCCGCTTCGTGGACACATAACGTGCACTTCTTCTGCTTATATTAGATCAAGTATTGTATGCGTCCCGTTAGTAAAGTTGTCTTATACTCAGATCCAGTTGAACAGTCCTCGCCTCAGGCAAGTTACTTTTTTTCATTATAGAACAGATTTAAAGAGTAGTTAATAAACTTTCTGACAAAAACTTTAGAGACCGTCAATAAAAAATTTTAGTTTCGCTTCATATTTTTTTTTATATTTCAAACTCATTGTTTGAGTAATAATTTTAAAACGATGATTCGCTTTTTCGTTCGTTTCGAGAAAATAATGTTTCAAATATTTACTACACGCTCTATACAGCTTGGCCATAAACTGTTTCAGTATTTTTCTTTTTATTCAACAAAATATTTATAAATATAGTTTTCTTTTAAAATTTTTGAAAATTTTGCAATTCATGGTTCTTTTAAATGCTGGATTTAATGGAAAAACTGCCTTTTAAAAAATTCTATCATGTTTTTTGCAACAAATTCACAGAAAAAGCGAAAGATACACTTTAAATCGATTTCACGTAAATATTCACCGCAACAAAAATGAACCTTGTTAGTTGAACTTTACACGAATTAAAGATAATTTCCGATTTTTAACCTTGCCTGGATAATCTTTCGCTTTATAATTGCTCCACTTTTATTCGAAATGTAGCGATAATTACGATGCTAGCGCTATCTTCCGTCGTTCAACTTCATTAAATTGGTGAGAAATGAGGATTCCCATCTGTCAGTTGCTTTTCGCTAAGTGGTATTAAACAAGCTCTAATTTATCTACAATAGTCTAATCTATGTCAGAGGAGATTTTTCAGTAAGATCTATGTTTTATTCGTGTTTTCTGATGCTGATCCTAAATGTTTTACCGTAATTTCCTCACTTCAGCGTTTGATGTCGTTTTTTGTCTGGTTTGATCAGTGTTGTAACAAACATCATTTAGCAACAAACGTCGCAAAATAATTCTGTTTGCTTCTAGGCCGAGTAAAAATTCTTCGACTTGGTTTCAAGTTAAATTGCCTCAATCATGTCATGCTAAAGTCGAGAAGGTCGACTTCAATTTATGTCTCGAAGACAAGTTTCTATTGCTTGAAGACGTATATTTATGCCTTGAGTTGCATATTTATGACTCCAAAACGAGCGGTTAGAATTTCGAGTGTATACGTGCCCTATGCCCTAAATAAACGGTCATTATGATTGTCTTAAAAGCTAATCTTTGTTAATGATTAAACAACCTTGCATACACACACACACACACACACACACATATATATATACATATATAATCAATTCATTTGCGGATTTTCATGTGGATTATACTTCTTTGACAAGGATAACGAAAATGCTGCTTGTTTTTACGTATTTCTAACGGTTTAGGAGATCCTTCTGGAAAATTACAATTTTAATTTTGTTGAAGAAAATTGTTAAGGTGCATACACGTTCAAACCCACAGTATCTAAATTTTTTATCTAGGAAAAACTGATTTAATAATTACAAATTTTTCATTCATCAATTTTAATTTCATTTATGAGTCGAAAAAGGTTCTAACATCTAATCCAAGATACTGCCCGTCTTGAGACAAGTAAACGTCGTCTTAGGCAAGACAAGGCTCGACTTGAAACAAGTAAACGCTGTCTTACATCCCGTAACCATAAACGTAAGACTAAGGATTATGTCTCGGCTCAATTTTGAGACGGAGCCAGGCATCGATATCTTGGAGATGAACTCAGGACATCATCAAATCGAACTCAATTCGAAGAACTTTTACTCGAGAGACAACTTTTTCTGTAAGTAGTGTCAACTGGTGATGGAAGAGGCATTCTGTATTGTAACATATTATGCCATTAGGCTAAAACTTGATAGCAGCAATGGAAATATTTCTTTTTTTTATCAAATCAGAAGCGATTCTACTTCTTAAGACTGCTTATTATTTAAACAATACAACAATACAGTAACATCCGCGGCAACAGCGAAACGCCGCGCGGTATGTTATATGCGCCCGCTCTTGTATACGCCTATTTCTTCAAAACGCAAAAATTCTCAATCTCGGTCAAAGCAGAGTTTTAAAGGGGAACAATACTGCTTTTTTAATATTATTTAAAGAACATCGATGATGTCGAAATATGTTAAAAATCTTTTTCAATCTTTAATTTCGGTAAATCGAGGCTAAGTTTTTTAATTACGCGTTTAAATTAGGCAACTTTTTGCTATAGGGCCTTAAAATTTATACCATGACCTAAGGACCAATAGTACTATAATATATGTGAATTTGAACATGATCCGAATACTTTTGATTTTTAGGTTGTATCCCTTCATTATTAATGCCTCTTGTACGTAAACCATCTTTTTTCTCAAAATTGACCATGTTAAGAAATATAAATAAAACAAAGTATTAAAAAGTAGCTTTCAATTTTGTACATTTTATTCACCTTCTACTTTAACGCTTGTATACAATTCCCAATCATTCAGAATTACTATTGACCAGAATAATCGCTCGTGCCAGAGCATTACGAAATTATTATTTCCAGAATTTGTGAAGGAGGCGTCGAGAATCGAACAAGCAACCTTCCAGCTATGAGGACAAGCACTACTGCCTGTGCTATCGGCCAATGAGGATTGTTTTTCGTCGAACTGCATGTGGCGTGTGTAGAATATTGGAAAGTCAATTTTCTCTAAAACCGCGAAAAAGCTGATATTCCTTCGGAAATGTAATTCATTAAACAAATTATAAACAGAAACCAAAATTCACAATTGGTGACCTCCCAAAAAAAGCTCTGTTTAATTGTTAACAATTTCTTTAACTTTACCTGTATCGAAAGTGAATTTTTAATGTAAATTGTAAGTTCAAAATATATTTTCGAGTAAACTTATAAAAAAGCCATCCAATAATATTGACTTGATACACGGCCTGGGGTTTTCTTTTAGGCTCTATTTGAACGTAGTAAGGGATTCTTGGCGCAGATCAATATAAATTTGATTATTAATAATCTTGAATTGTTTTTAAATGATTATTTTTGTCTAAAATGTCGAAAGATATTGATTTTGGAAAAAAAATTTGTTTACAAAAGTTATATATCTCGCCGGAACGCATATTTTTTATATATAAATTGAAAAAATATAAAAAATTATTCACTCCTTTTCTAAAATTAAGTTTTTTCGCGAAAAACAAAAAAAAATTATTGAATTTTTAGGTCTTTTCTTTAAAGAAACTTTCGAAACTTGTGATATTAGTGTCCAAAAAAGTTCTGAAAAGATAACTTTTCTCATAAAAGAAACAACTTAAGGCCACCTCTAGGTGTAATTTTTCTCAAAAAATACTAATTTTAGATACAAAGTATGAATACACAAAATATGTGTTTCTTCGATATCTACAGCTTATTGCATCAATATTTTTTCCCACAATCAACATTATTCGATGTTTCGACAAAAAATCTAATGTGTATAAAAGCCAAAATTATTAATTACTTAATTTATATTTATCAACGCCTAAAATCTTTTTAGTCTCTTTATCTAGGGTCTGAAAGGAACTTCTAGGCCAAGTATCAATTCAATTTGAATGGTAACCTTTTCGTAACTATATACTTCATTTCGACTAAAAATATCT
Organism: Druon quercuslanigerum; assembly: GCA_010014905.2. NCBI lineage: Eukaryota > Metazoa > Arthropoda > Insecta > Hymenoptera > Cynipidae > Druon > Druon quercuslanigerum. The sequence continues at coordinate 7,337 of JAAAKG020134989.1, forward strand.
AATTTCGAATCTTCTTAGGAAGATATGAAACTTCATAAATTCCAAAATTTTACTGGAAGCAAAAATATAAAAAAATTAAAAAGGTCCATAGAAAAATCTGAAGTCCAAAAACAAAATTGTTCCTTTTTTCGAGTTTTGAAAAGTTTCCTCTACCATTTATCGGTGTTTAGGACCGTAATTTGAGTTTCTAACAATTTAAATTTTTCCGTGAAAAAAATATCGGTACAAAATACTTTAAAATACCAGATGAACATTTTAAAGACTTTCGTTTTTTTTATTTTTGTTCAAAAAAGGAAATTTTATCTTTTCTTTTTCAGAAAAATTTATATTTTTTCAGAATGAAATAGGAAAGTTTCGTGGTGCTTTTCCAAATTGGGTCATTGGATTCTTGATTTTATTTTCAGGAATTCTGCAAATTAACTTTTGTTTAATTGAAAAATATTTTATTTTAGAAGAGATAAAATAAAAAATTGCCCTTGACTTGCTTGATTTCTGTCATGAAATTTCATTTCAAATCGGCTATTAAGGCGAAGACCCCAGTTAGTGACACTATTACCTTTCAGTAGTTCATGATTTAGCTTGTCGCAGTTGAAGACGCTGCAATCACGAGTTTTTTGTATTTCTAATTAAAGCAGTTGTTTTTTATATTAAAAGCATGAAGGCAACAATATTCGCATTAGTTACTAATAATTATTCATGTTTTGTGTCCTTCATGCGACTTGAACCGTAAGTGACACTTGTATTACACTGCTTTCAAAATTATTCCCCGAACATATTTATATGCAATTTCATATTAAAGCGTGCTGATTTTTACTAAACCTTCATTTAAATTTTGATTTCAGCTAAACTTTGTAATAAATAAAGAAATTAATCGAGGCTGTCACTCACTGGTCGCATGTTGCACATTAGAGTCTTCACCTTACTAGCTGTTGCTAAATTAAAAATCATAATTACATAATTATTGAGCAATTATTTTTGTAATGTTGTTATATAAAAATAGGATGCTAAATATGGGATGAATCCCATATGAATTTAAACTTATTTTGGATAAAACATAAAAAACTTTCGGATCTTGATCCTCTAATAGCGCCTGGAAATGTAAAGAACACTGATGTAGTATATGTTCGAAAACAGTCAAATATGTATGTACTGATCTAAACTCTCACATTGCTTGCAACTCGACACGCAAAGCTTCTATTTGGTTTTCATATTAAAAGCTAATTTTGCTGCATGTTAGCTACGAATATGAATTATGCTTAAAAGCGTATAAACTTAATCTGCAACTTGAACACTGAATACTGAATACTGCATACACTGATGTTCGTACTGGCCTCACTGGACTGTAACATCTACGACAAATTCCCGAAACTAATTTTGTGGTAGCGTTGTTTCTCGAATACTGCTGACCGCAATTGAATATCCTACAGGATACAAACTACCATAATGACAAGCTCTGGTTAGATTGTGAAAGGAAATTGGTTTTATGTTCAACTAATAAACCCATCACTTTTAAAATACAGATACATAGAATTTAACAATATCTCACAGGTTACAGTGGTTCAGTAGTTACATTTTATGTAATAAAGGAGATTTTTCCGAAAAAGGTAATTTCACTTATTATCCACAACTTTCTATATCAGATGGGCATCTTTTCCATAATGAACAAAAATGCCCCCTGACAGTAACGTCTTTTATTTGCGAGCTGTCTTGCAAGTTTTGGATTTAAACTATTTCTCAGCTGGCTGGCAAGGCTCCTGACTAACTTATTTTTGACTGATCTAGAAATATGGTTCAAAATTCCACCCTTTTATTTAAAAATATCTTCTTTATCAAAAAATTATATTTTAGGCTACAAATTCAACTGTTTTGTAGAAAATTCATCTTTCCGTCTCTATAATTTAACAATTTGTTTAAATACTTCTTCTGTCTCAACTAAAAATAATTTGTGTTGAAAATTTAACTACTTTTTTGAAATTTGAAATATTTTGTCAGGAATTAATTTCTTATGTTGCAAATTCATGTGTTTGGATAAAAATGTGGCTACTTTGTTAAAAATTCATTCTTTTGATGTAAACTTAATTATTTTAGAACAAAATTCCATAATTTGGTTAAAAATAAACTTTTTGGTAGACCATTTATATTCGCCTTTTCACATTCTCATCATTTATGATAGAGAAAGTATAAGCATCGTCCGAAATGTGTTAACTCAGTTTTTAACAGATCTCCTCGTTTTTAGACCACCTGAATAACATAAATAAAAAATTACATTTTTGGACAAACGAGACAAAAGTTTATTATCATTTCATAATAGGATGCGTAGTTTTTGTTTCATTCTTGAAAATAAAGTTTAAAAAAATTTTATTTTTGGAAAAAAAAAACACAATTTACGACAACATTTCTTAAACAGAAATGGCGCACCTAAAACACATATGCAATTTTTTTATATGACTTTTGATATGAAAATTGATTGACCAAAGTTTGTCACCCAAAAAATAGATACAAATATGTTATAGTTTATTTTTTGATGGTATACCCATTATCTATATGTAAAAAATCATTTTCTACGCGCGTACAATATTCCTTCGTTGGAATCCTTCGCGCATGCCCGTTACATTTTATTTTGTTTTCACTATCGAGGATAGCAGATAAGAAGGAGAAAAGCAGGTATAAACAATAGTTCTAATGTTTTAAATAAATAAATGTAAAAATAATAATAAATAAAATAGTGGTTCTTTATTGAAAACAAAATTGAGGTAATTTATTAAACTAAAAAATTGCTGAATCGCTAAAAAATTTCAGCGTTTAAAAATTTCCACCACATTTTTTTAAATCATTTTTTGACAGAACTCCTCTTTTTTAAATTATGTATCGAAATTTGTATGTGAAAAAACCGAAAATTCTAATATACCTTAAAATGCGCAAGATATGTACAAATTTGAAAGAAGATTTCTAGGATATTTCGTTTTATTCATTCAAAATAATATGAAACCTACAATTTTATTTCTAGCAAAGCAGCACGAGATACGGAAAAATATCTGCAGAAAGAAATGTAGTTTTTATTGTTAGGTAATTTAGAAAATAAATATGCATTTGCAAATGTCTGTCAAAATAAAATACTGAATAATAATAAATAATAATAAATCGTAAAAATTAAATAATAAATAAAATACGAAAATAAATTCTGGGATCAAAAAGAGATATTTTTGATAGCATTTCATCAAAGCATTACAATTTCCAAGAAAAAATGTCCGAGTGTGAAGCGTCAGTACCAACAGACGTGCGCCCTAGGCACGCTCAAACTTGCGAGCATAGTGAAACGCGCGAACAAAACGCGATGAGAATGTGCCTGCGCGGCGGGCAGATTTTTCAAATATGAGAATTATATAATGTCATTGAGAGATCAAACTTTTTTTCAGAATCCTTCTTGGTTGAAAATTATCTTTTTTATTCACAATTGATATTTTCGGTTTAAATTTTCATTTTTTTAGCATTTAAATTTAACAATTTCGTGGATATATTCTTCCTTCTTCACTTAAACATTTGTTTGTTTAAAGAATAAACTATTTTTCTAACATTTTTTGTTTTTGAATAAATGTTAATAATTTTTATTCTTAACTAAAATCAGTTTTGACTAAAATGTTAACTATTAAATTTTTCGTTAAAAATTCATCTACTTGGTTGAAACTGGAACTCTTTCGTTAGAAATTCATTTCCTTGGTTAAAAATCCATCTCTCTAGTTGAAAATGTAGCTTTTTTAAAAAAAGTTGTCATTTTGTTTAAAACATTGTACTATTTTGGTAGAAAATTTAACAAATTGGAACAAAATTAACATTTTTGTTTACAATTTATATTTTGTGTTGAAAATTCACTTGTTTTGTAGAAATTTTATCTTTTAAACTTAAAAATTCAACAATTTGTTTACAAAAGTTTTTTTTTCTGGTTGAGATGTTTTTTTTAGAAATTGCATTGTTTTTTTCATTTTAAACGCATGTGTTTTTTGGTTAGCATATCAATTATTACATTTTCCGTTGAAAAATGAACTACTTGGTTAAAAGTTGAGCTACATTCTTAAATATTCATTTTTTAAATTAAATTTTTATAATTTTTGGTTGAAAATCCGTCTTTTTCATGCAAAATTTGTTCTGCAGGATTATGTAAGCAGGATTATGTAAGAAAGGAACTGACTGTTATCCCTGATATCTTGGTAAAAGTTCGAAACCATACAAATTCTCTTCACTACGGGCCCCTTATTAATTTCATAAATTAATGAAAGTGGTCGTAAGAAGTATAGTAAATAAAAGTGTGAAATTTAATTTACCTAATTAAAAATTAAAACATATAATGTTTGACTATTTCCACATTTTCTTATATTAATCTTTCTCTCTTTTCCACAATCGTGAAATGTGCTCGAATTTCTGAAATACCTGTAAGACTATTAGAAATTCTTTACACTCGAGACATTTGAAAAATGTATCGCATATTATAAACGTTTTTAATGAATAACCTATATTATCTCATAGAAATAGCGAGAATGTCTCAAATATGATGCAATTTAAATAAGCTCGTTGAGGTACTTCGAACACTCTCACTTTCAGCTTTTCATTTAAGAAGCGAAGGAAGCGACGTTTAATCCTACATAAAAGTCACAAGACATGATATATAAACTCTTTATGTGGAGTTGAAATCTTCTCTGTATGTGACCCGGATTAAAACCTTTCAACTCGACGAGATCATAAGAGCTTGAAGAAAAATAAAAGGAAAAAATTCGAGCAGCGTGAGTCTAGCAAGCCATAGAATCTGATGGGAAAAACTTGATTTCGATTTAAGATTCCTTCATGAGCAGGCTCTTCTCGAAATTATCTGTCAAACAGTCACGTATATTATCTTTTCTAAAGATCATGCTGTAAATCCACTTCTGCTCCTAATAGCTTTTTAATGCTATTTTAAAATTCAGAAGCGCATCAGGAAGAGAACCTTTAAAATTTTTATTATTCTCTCATAGGTTCTTTTATAGGATGGTAATTCGACAGCTCACGCTTTCTCAGAACTAAGTTCCACTTAAAATAGCAGACTTGTACCCTCGAAATTATGTTTCGGGGATCCCTGTTGAGTATTTTTACCCTGAATGAAAACAATCGTTAGGCCGCCTTTTATAATAACTCGATATTTTTTATTAATTCTGCGTACAAAAAATGTTCCCATCACGTAATGAAAATCGATTGACCTACCGGTTTTGAAAAACGACTTTTCTTTTTGATGGAATGATATTAAGTAATAACTTAAAATTCCCCAAAATTTGTGGAATATTCACTGTAAAGAAAGACTTGTGTAAAATTAGAAAGTTTCGGAAAATTACATATTGTATCATTGTAAATATAACGCACTTCACTGCGTGATTTTAGAAAAGTGTGTGAAATAACATCCTCCAGCAATGTAAATAAAAGAACCCTCGAAGAGAAGTGTAATATTACACACTCGGTAAAAACACAATTACACATTCCCTCGTAGGAACTTTGCATTTAGAAGGGAAAATTCAATCGTAGTCGCATATGTCGATAAATTACTTTCCTGCGATAGAAAATTACATAGATATTTTTAATTTTACCGAAAGATCTTAGATTTTACCCTGACGAAAACTGTGATATTTTTGATTTATAATTAATTGAAAATTTACAATAATTAATCAAATAATATTTGAATACGAAAGCGTCTAATTTTGAAGAATAATAACTATGTTCAAGTTTGTTGACAGCTGTCACACTAAAATAGATCAAATTCGAGCTATTCCTATTTTTCCTTTTACATCTTTTGCAGCTTTTCAAAATGTATATTTCATATTTTTGTTATGGAATATATAAACATAAAAGAATACTTGTAGTAGCTTATGTAGTTTAGATAGGTTGTAACGTGTCCGGCTTGTGTTTCTTCAATCTCCAGGAAATTTCACGAAGTTTGAGCTTCGAGTGTTCGAATTCGGTCACCCTAAAACATTTTATTTTATACTTTCACATAATTTGTTTTACTTTTACGTGTGTAAAAATACCGGCCGAGTTGGAATATCACAACAGCTTCAATATCAAAATTAATCGCTAGATGGATTCTTACAAATTTTCGTAAACTTACTCCGATACACGAGGGTTCTTTTATTTACACTTACCAGAAATGTAATTTTTTACAGGGTTGATAAAAAACAAGGCTTACAATCTTCTCCCAAAGAAATCGCCTTGTTCATCGCGATAGCCTCTACGTCTTGTAAGTAGGAGGTGTGATCAAAAAGTAAGGTGACTTTTCATTTTTATAAGAAAATATTCATTTATTCATCCAAAATGATGTTATC
>JAAAKG020134990.1:0-13673 GCA_010014905.2 Druon quercuslanigerum
AAAAAATTTCAAAAAAAATACTTAAGTTTTCATTAAAAAAAAAATCCAGGTGACTTTTCCAAATTAGTATATGGATTTAAAAAAAAAAATTTCTATGAAAAAAATTGAATTTTTAGTCCAAAACGAGGAATTTTTATCCAGAGGGTGACTTTTCAATAAAATTGTTAAGTTATTTACAAAATAGTTTCATTTTGATCAAAAAAAGATGAAAGCTCTCTTAAAAAAAATGAATTGTTATTAACAAAAAATTTTAAAAATTAGTTAAGTTTTCATAAAAAAAAATTCCAGGTGCCTAAAAAAATTCGTATATAGAAAAAAAAGTTTCTACAAAAAAAAGTGAATTTTTAGTCAAAAACGACGAATTTTTAATCAGAGGTGACTTTTTAATAAAATTGTTAAGTTATTTACAAAATAGTTGCATTTTGATCAAAAATTATTAAAAAATTTCTTAAAAGAGATGAATTGTCATTGGAAAAAAAATTTCCAAAAAAATAGTTGAGCTTTCATTTTAAAAAAATTCCAGGTGTCTTTTCAAAATCAGCACATGAATTTTCTAACAAAAAATAAGTTTCTACGAAAAAATTGGATTTTTAATTTAAAAAGACGAATTTTCTTAATCAAAAGAATGAATTTTTAACAAAAATATTTGAATTCTTTCCCAAATAGTTGCATTTTTTCCAAGAAAGGTGACATTTGTACTAAAACAGAGAAATTTTTGATAAAAAACGACATATATTTTTAAAGTTAAACTTTCACTCAAAAAAGATTTCAGTTTATTTCTTAATAAAAATAAGTTTTAAAAACAAAGTACATTTTCAACGAAATAGTTAAATTTTCAACAAAACAGTAGAATTTTAAAACAAAAAGTAAATTTTTTTAGAAAAATAGTTTAATTTTAAACCCAACAGTTGCATTTTTATCCAAGAAGGATATAATTTCTGCTCTAGCAGGTGAATTTTAAAATCAAAAAGACTAACTTTTAAAAAGAGTTGAATTTTTAATCAAACCGTCCTTTTTATCCAAGAAAGGTGAAATTTCTTCTAAAACAGATGAATTTAAAAAAAAGTTAATTTTTCATCAAAAGAAGATTCCAGTTCTCTTTCCAAGACCAAAATAAGAATTGTAAACAGAACGTTCATTTTCTAGGAAACAGTTGAATTTTGAACAAAACAGTTTTATTTTTATCCGATAAAGATACAATATTTCTACTAAAAAAGATAAACTTTTCAATAAAAAATACTAATTATCAAAAAAGTTTTCATCAAAAAAAGAATTCCGTTGATTATGAGCAATCAATTTTGAATTTTAAACAAAAGGTTTATGTTCTACGAAAAGAGTTGAATTTTTAAACTAAAAAGATAAGTTTTTAACGAAGCAGTTGAATTTGCAAACAGGAAATAAAAATAAGAATAATTCGAAGTTAAATAAGACTTTAAATATGATTTCAATCTCATTCAAATGTCTTTAATTTTATGTAATAAATAATAAATTTAATTTTAAGTTGAATAAAAAATAGCACGTGATTTTAGTGTTTAGAAAATGTCGATTTCCTTGCTTTTATGTTTAGGGGATGTTAAAACAACACCCAAAGATTCTTTATACAAAAATTCGTAAATCTCTCAACTTCATGGGTACTAAACTTTTATTTGGATTGGTCTGATCTACAAGTCCATTTATCTAAAAATATTCTTTTAAATAGTCATTTTGCAGGATCAAAAGTATGATATAAATTAATTATTATAGATTTTAACTGAGTGTCATTTTCCATACACTTCAAAAATATTTTTTCCTCTTTTTTCCCCTCATTCTGACGCTAACGAACACGGTGATCAAATAATCTCCATAAAACCCTTCGCACTATCCATGCTCATAAATTCTACTTGGGATCCCATTGTCGTGGGCGTTTCAAACGAAGGAATAGGTCTTGACGAAAAGTTGGAGAATGCCTGGTCTCGAATCGTGTGGATTTACAGCCTCAACTTCCCCGGCGGTCGCGAGCCGCATCAGCGATGTGGAAGGGAGGCGGGGTACTAGAATTTTTCTGTGGGCGGGATTTTGAAACCTGTTTGCGGGCTTTGAAATCTAGAGAAATAGAAGAGTTGAGGAGGCTAAAGGCGGTCGAGAGCGAGAGAGGGACCTCGAAACCACGAAAGGCCGAGTGAGATAAAAAGATTTCCAGAGAGAGGAGAGAGGAGAAGGGAGATGAAGAGACGAGGAAGGAAACTAAAGAAGAAAGATGGAGAACTAAGGATGGACCGACATCCCAACGAACATCTTGCAAAAAGTAGTTCACCACTCGTATCCGCACCGCTTCTCTACGTGCCCTGCACTAAGATGCCCATTTTGCCAATGAAATGAAAAAGTCTCTCCACGCAATGTCATACCAAGGCGAAGGCAATTCAACTTAAAGAATCTCAACCGCATCGAATTCAAGTCTTTGGTTATTTTTTGCTTCTCATCCTGAAAGCTAGAATTTCATATCTGATCTTTTCTTTTCGGATTCAAATTGATACGATCAGTTTTACTATTGATCTAAGCATTGTATTGAGTCTTAATTATAAAGTCTTCAAAATTACCCCCCCCCAAACTGATTTTTTAAATAGTGATAAGTAAAGTCTTGATCTTTAAATTTCCTGTTAGGTATTATGTCAAAAAAGAAAAGGACGCCTTAAAGAGCAACAGAAGCATTGGTATGAACGGCAACAACCTTTTGAATCTTCAGATGCTTCCAATTCAATTTAAAGTTTATTATGCATCTATCAAACATTAATTTTTCTTTTAATTTTCCTGTCAGAATTAATGACGCCAAAAACAGCAAATGAAACATTGCGTTAGGCGGCAAAAAGCTTGTGAAGTTTTTAATGCTCTCAATTAGATATAAACTTCTTAGGCATCTATCGCACATTGTTCCTTGAATTTATGGGGTAGAAGCATTATAAATAAAAGATTAAAGCTTAAAAGAAAACTTTCCTGAACTTCTGGCTTCTAAGCCAGAATTCAAGAAGAGCCGCGTGGGAATCAAGAGTTGACAGACGAGCGAATGGGAAATGACCTAACGTCTTGGGTCTTGGCGACGATGAAGATTCGATGCACGGTTCATGCGTGGGTCGCATGACTAGGGTCGTCTGACCACGACGAACGTGACCCACTTCAGGGAGGACGAGCATCTCCACAGGATGTCGCGTTCCTGGACTATTAAAATTGTTAAGCATAATTTTATTATCAATTAATTTATTGCAATGCAGATTGTAGCTTTTGAAAGTACTCACTTTTATGTAATCTTTAACATTTCTCGAATACTCTGAATTTCTTGAATTCTCCTTATTTCTTCAATTCCCTGAATATGTTTAATTACCGGAATTCATTGAATTCCTGGAATTCGAAAATACCTTGAATTCAATAAGTTCCTAGCATTTCATGAATTATTAATCATATTTGATAAGAAGGATATCAATCCTTTCTTCGACCTACAATGTAAATATACGTAAGTATTTTTGTAGGTCTTACGGTCTTCACTGAATTAAAAATATATATAACAAACAAAAATTAATAAAAAAGTTTGTTTATTAATGAGGCTCTAACGTTTCGGCATCACTGCGTGCCTTTTTCAAAGAATCTAAAATAAAATTATATAAATAACAACCGCTTTATTACATACAAGAAAGGATCGATTTGATTCTTATCAAATCTGATTATTAATTAATAAGGTCTGTAACGTTCTCGACACTATTGGATATTTGTCTTACATCTCTGAGTATGTACGTTCGTAATTAAATGTGGAAACAATGCCTTACTTTCGGCACAAATACAAAATTGTATAAACAAATTTATTCTTTATAAATTAAATCACAATTTAATTTCTAAGTTACATAAAACAACAGTAAATTGCAAAAACAAATGTTTAAAAATAGAAATTTAAAACACAGTAAAAGAGATTTAAAAAAGGGTAATTTCTGAAATTATCTAAAACATCGAATACAAAGATTCATAAATGATGGATGGACAATAAAGTTTTATGAATTACAAGAATTAATTTTAAATAATATTAATTATAAAAAGAGACAGGAATGTATCTATAAGTTTAATTTACTGAAAAACAGGGGTTTAGTTTCAAAAAATCAATACAGAAAATTCACATTAAAATAATGTTTCAAAAATATGTCAAATGTTCAAATCTCTGATAAGGTAGCTGAAAACATAGCACTGGGTAAAAAATTTGGTGTTTCTTTTAATGTTAATAAATAACCTATTTATAACATGGTTGCCAATATAGAAAATTGTTTGAAAAATGTAGAACATGAAGATCAGAAAGTTAATACCAGAAAAACTGTTACTTAATTAATATCAAATCATAACAGAATCTTTCAGAATTTTAAAAAATCTATTAAACTTGTTAAAAATTTTCAAAAAGAAAACAAAAATGTATTTTTTGTAAATGCTGATAAGGGTAACATAGCGTTAGTAGCCAAGAGAGAAAAATGAAATGACACTGTAGAAAATATGCTTAAGAATGATTTTTTGTATGAGAATATTAAAACTAGTCTTGTTCTAACAAAAGAAGGTAAACGTAACGACATAGTTAAAAGATGGGAGAAAAAAATTAATTAATGAACAAACTTTAAATAAATTAAAAACGCACAATAGTACTGTAGCTAAAGATTATGCTCTACCAAAAGCACATAAGCCAAATTTGAAATGGTGAATAATTGTAAAAACAATTTGTTCTTCTACATAGAGCCTTTCTGAATATATTTCTTATGTTTTAAAACCGATTTCAGGAAACACAGAATCTTTCGTTCAAAAAAGGTAGAATTTAAAAGATAATTTGAAGAAGATTACAGTTCCTCCCACGCATTCATTGGTTTCATTGGATGTTTTTTAATACAAAATCACATTTTAACTAAAAAAACAAAAAATGAATTTCTAGTTGCTACTAGAATTGTTTTTAACAACATGGTTTTCTCGTTCAATGGAAAATATTATAAACAATTAAATAGTTGTCCTATGGGCTCACCGCTGTCTCCTATACTTTAAAGTTTGGTTTTAGAAGATGTAGAAAAAAGAACTTTAAAAAACTGAATTTCAGACCAATTTCATATAAAAGGTATGTGGATGAGAGTTTAGCTATTGTTCCTACGGAAAAAATTGATGATGATGTCATTAATACTTTTAATAGTTTTGAGGCTTTTTGAGGATTTCTTCATATCCAGCTAAATGTAGCTAAAGCTTATGCTCTGCCAAAAAGTGATAAGCAAAATTGTAAATGGAGATTAATTGTATCCACAATTGGTTCTCCTACATACAACTTTTCTAAATACATTTCTCATGTTTTAAAACCGATTTCAGGAAAGACAGAATATTTCGTTAAAAATATCTTGAATTTAAAAGATACTTTAAAGAAGATTACAGTTCCTCCAACGCATTCATTGGTTTTTATTGGGTGTTGTATCAATGTTTGGCAACATATCATTAGAACTTGCATTAGATTGCGTTCAAGAGAAATTAATACAAAATCACAATTTTACTAAAATAACAAAAAATAAATTTCTAGCTGCTACGATAATTGTTTTTAATAACATGGCTTTCTCGTTTGATGGAAAATATTATAAATAATTAAATAGTTGTCCTATGGGCTCACCGCTGTCTCCTATACTTTCAAGTTTGGTTTTAGAAGATGTAGAAAAAAGAACTTTAAAAAACTGAATTTCAGACCAATTTCATATAAAAGGTATGTGGATGAGAGTTTAGCTATTGTTCCTACGGAAAAAATTGATGATGATGTCATTAATACTTTTAATAGTTTTGAGGCTTTTTGAGGATTTCTTCATATCCAGCTAAATGTAGCTAAAGCTTATGCTCTGCCAAAAAGTGATAAGCAAAATTGTAAATGGAGATTAATTGTATCCACAATTGGTTCTCCTACATACAACTTTTCTAAATACATTTCTCATGTTTTAAAACCGATTTCAGGAAAGACAGAATATTTCGTTAAAAATATCTTGAATTTAAAAGATACTTTAAAGAAGATTACAGTTCCTCCAACGCATTCATTGGTTTTTATTGGGTGTTGTATCAATGTTTGGCAACATATCATTAGAACTTGCATTAGATTGCGTTCAAGAGAAATTAATACAAAATCACAATTTTACTAAAATAACAAAAAATAAATTTCTAGCTGCTACGATAATTGTTTTTAATAACATGGCTTTCTCGTTTAATGGAAAATATTATAAACAATTAAATAGTTGTCCTATGGGCTCACCGCTGTCTCCTATACTTTCAAGTTTGGTTTTAGAGGATGTAGAAAAAAGAGCTTTAAAAAAATTGAATTTAAGACCAATTTTATATGAAAGAAATGTGGATGAGAGTTTAGCTATTGTTGCTACGGGAAAAATTGATACTGATGTCATTAATACTTTTAATAGTTTTTTAGGATTTTTGAGGCTTTCTTTATATACAGCTATAACTGTAGCTAAAGCTTATGCTCTACCAAAAGTACATAAGCCAGATTAATTGTATCCACAATTGGTTCTCCTACATACAACCTTTCTAAATCTATTTCTTATATCTTAAATCCGATTTCAAGAAACACAGAATCTTTCGTTAAAAATAGCTGGGATTTAAAATATACTTTAAGGAAGATTACAGTTGCTCCAACGCATTCATTGGTTTCAATGGATGTTGTTTCAATATTTGACAACAAACCATTAGAACTTGCACTGGATTGCGGTTATACAAAATCAAAATTTAACTAAAATAACAAAAAATGAATTTCTAGTCACTACTAGAATTGTTTTTAATAATATGGCTTTCTCTTTCAATGGAAAATTTTATAAACAATTAAATAGTTCTCCTATGGGCTCACCGCTGTCTTCTATAGTTTCAAATTTGGTTTTAGAAGATATAGAAAAGAAGAGCTTAAAAAAAATTGAATTTCAGACTAATTTTATATAATATATGTGTATAATATTTCAGCTACTGCTCATACGAAAAAAAATGGATGATTTCATTAATACTTTTAATGGTTTTGAAAAATTTATACAGTTGGCAGATATCTAAATTTTGATTCCCTTCATTTGTATTGCAAAAAGGTTGGCCTAATCACATAAATTCAAAATAATTATCCGCTTCCTTTAATAAATAGTATTATTAGAGAAAGAAGTCATGAAATCTATAATGGTTCCAGCAGGAAAAAGAACTGGATTGACAAGTATAATAAATCAGATTTAAAAGTTACGCTGCCGTATGTTCAAGGACTCTCTGAAAGGTTGGGAAATTTACTAAAGCAATTTAACATAAATGTTTATTTTAGAAATAATAACACTATTTAAACAATTTCACCTAATCAAAAAGGTATTGATACTACTAAAAATTTATCTGGAATTGTATATCTTATTAAATGTAATTGCTGTAAAAAAGTTTATATTGGTGAAAGCGGGAGAAGACTAAAAACTACAGTTCCTGAACATAAAAAAGTGATTGCAGAGATGAAAATTTCAACATTATTAAAATTCTAGTCAAAGAAAAAAAACCTACAAAATACGAATATTGGAATCCATATTTATAAATAAATATCATAATATTTCTATCAATTTACAGACAGAAATTATGAATGTTAATAAAATATATAAGAGTATCATAATATAATTTTAAAATCAAATCCATCACTTGCTTTGGCGGGATTTCCTAATTTACGGTTCCTTTAAATTAAGCCTTTAGTTTGTACTAATGATTTTACCGCCTTAATGTATGTCTCATTTAGTAGTCATATGTTCGTCGTCTGTCCATAACTATTATAAAGTTTGTCTTTCTTTTTATAAGAATGTAATCCCATATTAAAAAAGCCTCTTTAAATTTTCAGGTTTTCTTCATATTTGTTTAAAAACGTTATTATACATGTTACCAAATTGGAATCTCACCTGTTTATTTTTAATTTTTTTACCTCGATAGGATTAATATGTTATACACCAATTTTAAAGATTTTTATTTCTCATTTTACAAACACAGATATATTTATCTCATTTACTCTACATTATTTTAACAATAATGTAATAAAACTATTGTTATTTATATAATTTTATTTTAGATTCTTTGCTAGTTTGTTATATTTTTTTCCAATTTAATGAAGACCGTGAGACCTACAAAATTACTCACGAATATTCCATGAATTCTCGTAATCCTCTGAAATCTCTGAATTCTCTTCATTCTCTAAATGTACTGAATTCTCTAAATTACTTAGGTCCTCCGAACCTTTTAAATACTCTGAATTTCTTGAATTGTCTGAATTCTTTGAATTCCTTAAATTCTCATAATTTCTTGAATTCTCCTAATTTCTTAATCTCATTGAGTATATTTAATCCCTTGAATTCACTAAATTCCTTGAATTCACTACATTTCTTAGATTCAATGAATTTCTCGATTTCAATAAATTCCTTGGATTGCATTAATTCCTTGAATTCCTTGCATTCGATGAATTCGCGGAATCCTCCGAACTCCCTGAATTCTCTAAATTACTTCAGTCCTCCGAATTTCTTGAATTCTCCTAATTTATTGAATTCTCTGAATATATTGAATTCTCTAACATCATTAAATTTCTCGAATTTACTAAGTTTCTTAAATCACAAGAATTCTCTAAACTCCTTAGTTCCATCATTCCTGGAATTTCATGAATTCCTTAAATTCCATAAATTCTAGGAATCCATTGAATTGCCTGGATTCTCTTCATTCTCTAAATTATTTAAGTCCTCCGAATTTTTTGAATACTCTGAATTTCTTGAATTCTGTGTATTCTTTAAATTCCTTAATTTCTCCTTATTTATTGAATTTCCTGTCTATATTTAATTCACTGAATTCATTATGTTCCTCGAATTCACTAAATTCATTACATTCCTCGAATTCACTACATCCCTCCAAATTAATTCATTCCTTGAACTTCATGGTTTCTCTAAACTCCTTAAATTCACTAAGTTTCTTGAATTCCTTGAATCACATGAATTCTCTAAACTCCTTGAATCCACTAAAAAAAATTAATTCCTTGAATTCCTTACATTTTGTAAGTCACTTTAAAGTGTATTTTTCGAATTCCTTGAATTCCTTAAATTCATTGAATAAGTTTAGTAACTTGATCATCCTTAATTCTTTGAATTCTCGTGATTACCAGAACTCCATATATTCTCTTAATTTTCTAAATTTTCTTTACCCTCTGATTTCTGTCAATTCTCTCAATTCGTTGAGCTGTACGAATTCCTGGAATTACCTGAATATTGAATTCTTTGGAATTCACAGAAATATGGAAATTCACAGTATTAATTAAATTCACGGAATTTATGCAATTCACGGAATTCATGCAATTCACGGAATTCATGCAATTTACTGAATTCATGGAAATTCGGAATTTAAGAAATTCACGAAATCTAAAGAATTCACGGAATTCACGGTATTCACGGAACGTTTTTCACGGAATTGAGCAAATTTACGGAATTTACGGAATTAACTTATTTTAGAAATTCATGGAATTCATGCAATTAATTGGATTCACGGAATTTGCGAAATTAAGGAATCAGACAGACAATCCATGGACTTTACGTAATTCATGCAAGTCACGGAATTTATGGAATTACATAAATTCTATATATTACATGAATAGTACATATTTAACGAATTTCATGCTTTTAGTGAATTCCTTAAATTCCATGAATTACGCGAATGCTGTGAATTCCGTGAATTTCATGAATTCCACAGAATAAGCGAAATCCGTTAATTCCATCAATGTAGGTAATTGTTCGAATTCCATGAATTTCATTAATTTCCTTAATTACGTGAATTCTGTAAATTCCATGAATTTAGGCAATTTAATTAATCCCGAACATTTCATAAATTCTGTGAATTTAATTAATCCCGAAAATTCCATAAATTCTGTGAATTTTATGAATTCCCTGAATTTCATGAATTCGTGAATTTCATGAATTCGTGAATTTCATGAATTCCGTGAATTTCATGAATTCCGTGAATTTCGAAAATCCTATCTCGAAAACTTTTGATTTTTTGAACTAGTACCCATCAGGATTTTTTGATCAGGAGGCTTTGAACTACATTATATTGCAATTTCAGCCAATTTAACAGGGTCCGGATTTTAATCTAAATCGTGCAGGGTACTTTCGCCGAATTTTTCGAATTCCAATGCCGTATTTGCAATTTGACCTTACGCTTTTATTGTAGAAATCTTGTAGAAGTGTTTTGGACTTCCAAACATTTTTAAGAGTGTATAACTATTGAATTTCTAGAATGTGTCCTAAAATAGATGTTTTTCGGCAGTTTCAAGGTGAGGGTACTCGCGGAGCCAAGCGAGAGGCGGTGCTCAGTCAAGCAGACTTTGCCAGTAAGGTCGTAAACGTGTAACGCGCACACGCGTAAATCAAGCCATGTAGTTTCATTTCGATTTCAAATGTCGACGACGCCTCTTCCGCGTCTACATAGTGCTGCTGCTTCGAGATGGATGGAAATATTATTACCATTCTTGTGTACATTGTACTTCACTGTACACGTCAAATGAAAATATATAACTTATTTATATTTATATACTACTCTGCACATGAAATGATGATTTTTATTGACTACGGGGAGGGAAATATTTTTTACTGGCTACCCAGCTTTCTATGACAGCAAGTACATTAATCACGTGATTCTTTTGTGAGGTGGGTCATGCACAGAAAAATCGCCCTACTTATCTCTAATTAAAAAGAGGCGCTGATGAAGTCCTTAATTGTATTTCTGTTTTATATAAAAGGTATTACGCCATACTTCTAAGCAAAACCCAGTAATTTTTCTTCAATTTTTTAATTTAAAAAAATAACTAGCCTATTATGAAGTTAATTAAGTCGTTAAGACCTCCGCCAACCCACACTTTTCCTCTGCTACATCCCCCTACTTACCCTCCCATTATTTCATTGTTTAAATGGCCCCTCCCCAACTTCTTCCTCATCTACTCCCCCCTCTCTTTGCTTCCCTTGGGTAAAACTCACCTTCCCCTATTTTAGAACGCCGATTCTCACCTCCACTCCCCTAATCACCCACATTTGTAATCCTTTCCTCTTCTTTACACTTACTTTCTCTGCTTCCCATCCCTAACTTCCCTTCGCTTCTAAACACTTCCCTTCCCTTAAATTTCCCTTACTCATCCACACGTCAATCTCCTCACTTTCCCTACGTCCTCTCCGCTCATTACCTCCACATCTCCCCAAATTCCCGTCTCCTTTCTTTCTACACTTCCCCCCTCATATTTCCACTCACTTACCATACTTCACCTCCCTACTTACCCTTCACTTCTATTACTTCAGATACGTACTCTTCTCAGTGTTTCTTACTCTAATTTCCCCTTAATTTTTCATACATTCCCTCCTCTTATTTCCCCTAACTTCTCATACTGCCCCTCTCCTCATTTTCCTTTACTTTGCCTACACTTTCTCATATAATTTCCCCTAAGTTCCATACTTCACCTACTTACACTCCCTTCAGTTTCCTACCTATGATTTCCCCTACCCTCATTTCACCTACTTTATTAACTAAACCTCCCCTCACATCCTCATCTTTCATTGCATCTTACTCACCCCACTTCCCGTATGTAACCTTCCCTTCCTTTTCGTCACTTCCCTTTCACGTATTTTCTCTACTTTCGCACCCCACATTTCACCTACCTCACCTGCATACCCTCCTCTCACTTCCTCACCTCTCATTTTTCCTGAATTCCACTTCCTTATTGCTTATCATAACCTCACTTCCTCTCACCTAAATTTCCCTAACGTTTCTACTTCTCCTTCCCTCATTTTCCCTCACTTACCCTTCTCTCAGTCCTCGTCACTTCTACTTGCCGCCTTGAATTTTCCCCTACTTCCTCTACTTCCCCTCTCCTTATTACCCAGTCATTTTCTACCGCCTTGCTTTTCCTACTTGCTCGTCCATACTTCCCCTCACTCCCCCTCTTTCGAGATAAGTACAACGATTGGACGGATGTATTAACGGATGGACACCTGACTGACACTATAAGGGTTTCTGCCTAGTACATTAACGTAGCACCTCCACTTTCTAAAATCAGAAAATAATAAAAATTTAATTTCGCCAGTATTTCGGTCCATCAATCCCCTTAAACAATTTTCCCACGCCGATTTTTGGCCTCCAACCCTTAATATTAAAAATCAACTCCTTATTAACACGTATATATGAGTTTGTAAAAAAAATCTTTTTGACGATTTTAAAGTGTAAATAGATTATCTGATTTTTGGGTTCCTTAGAAATAATCACTCTGATTTTTTACTCCAACCCTTAACTTTAAAAATTAACCTCTTTGTACCATGCAGATGTGATGTGACTTTCTTAAACAATAATCTTTTCAAAAATTTTAAGGTGCTAATGTAATTCTTGCTTCTGGGGCCAGTCGAAAATATCTATTCTGATTTTTGGGCTCCAATCTTCAATGCTAACAATCGACCTCTTTGTGCCACGTATATAAGGCTTTGACAAAAAAAAAATCTTTTTGATACTTTTATCATGTGAATAGAGTCTGTGATTTTTGGGCTCCTCAAAAATACCTACTCCGATTTTTAAGCTCCAACCCTTAACGTCGAAAATTTACCCCTTTGTATCAACGTTGATATTACTATCAAAAAATAATAATTAAAAAAGTTTTGCAGTGTCAATAGAATCTCTTATTGCTAGGCTCCTCGAAAATACCCATAAAGATTTTTGGGCTCCATCCCTTAACGTTAAAAATCAACCCCTTTATACCACGTACATAAGACTTTATAAAAAAGTAATCTTTTTGAGAATTTTATCGTATAAATAGAGTCTCTCAAAAAGAATCTTTTTTGAGAAAGTCATATCTACGTCGTACAAAGGGGTTTATCTTTTACGTTAAGGGTTGGAGTCCAAAAAACCCCAAAACACTCCAAAAATAAATTTTTTTTCAAATCTAATTTTTCGAAGGGGGTCGATTTTGGAACTTAACAGTTGTCTTCGGGAAATTGTTTTGTGGATTTCAAGAGCGCGAAAAAGCCCAAAATTCCACACTATAAAATATCCCAAAATTCGATTGTGAAGGTACTAGCTTATTGGACATATTTCAGCCCAGGTCTATGAAACCTTAGAAATTATAATTCTTAGTACTGAGATGAAATTAATCTTGCAGTTCCACTTTCCTACAGTGATGACAATGCAATGAAGTACCTTTCAACCTTCTGTTCAGTTTTCAAGTCCTCTTCGTTATATCATATATTCTTTTCAAGAAAACACAGTTTCTCTAGACTTGTATAGTATTGTGTAGTACAATGTTTCCATACGTTACACTATATTATATAACGTTATATTATATTGCGCTATGTACGCATAAACACTGCTGCGGAAAGCGGAACAATGCGACGTCTTTGCACATATTTCGTGGTCATCTTCTGTCCCTCTCGAGATCGCCTTTTGCCCTACTACTCCTCAACTCTCTCTTTCTTCGGGGCTGACGACCATGTGCTTTAGGTCAGTGCCGCCGTTCCCCCACCCCTCTCGCCCTCCCACTCTCTCTCCCTCCAGTCCCCGCGGCCGCTCCCCGCCCCCACAACGCTTGGGAAAAGGGGCAGGGGTGTGACCTTACATTACTTCTGGGACCAGTCACAGGGGTGCCTTCCCGCCCC
>JAAAKG020134991.1:0-13673 GCA_010014905.2 Druon quercuslanigerum
GTTAAAAAATTCGTGTCTTTTGTTTTACGATTCAACTATTTTGTTTAAAACTATTATTTAAAAAAAGACTTTTTTTTTACAATTTAACTATTCCATTTTTAGTTAAAAACTGTTAAAATATTGTTAAAATTTCGTTTTTCGTTGTAGCATTTAATTTGTTTAGAATTTATTTTTTTTTGTTTTTTATTTAAAATTAAAATCATTTTTGGTTGAAATACATACCACTAAATTTTTTGTTTTGAATCAATCTTTTTTTAAATTAAAAATTAACTATTTGGTGGAAAATTAAACTACTTCGTTAAAAAAATATTTTTATATTGAACATTTATAATGTAAGTTGTAAATTCGCCTCTTTGGTTGAAAATTAAAATTTTTTGTTGACCATTTTTTTTTTTGTGAAGATTTAATTATTTTTGTAAATTTCACAGTATTTTGTTAAAAGTTGATTGTTCTCGACGGAAATTTAACAGTTTTTGAAAATTCAAATATTTTGGTTTAAAATTAAATTTTTTTTGAAAATTGAATTATTCATTTTTGGTTGAAAATTTAATTATTTGTTTAAAAATTAATATTTTCGAGTTGAAAATTCAATTTTCCCCTAGAAAATTATTTTTTTCTTTTGTTAAAAAATTCGTGTCTTTTGTTTTACGATTCAACTATTTTGTTTAAAACTATTATTTAAAAAAAGAATTTTTTTTTACAATTTAACTATTCCATTTTTAGTTAAAAACTGTTAAAATATTGTTAAAATTTCGTTTTTCGTTGTAGCATTTAATTTGTTTAGAATTTATTTTTTTTTGTTTTTTATTTAAAATTAAAATCATTTTTGGTTGAAATACATACCACTAAATTTTTTGTTTTGAATCAATCTTTTTTTAAATTAAAAATTAACTATTTGGTGGAAAATTAAACTACTTCGTTAAAAAAATATTTTTATATTGAACATTTATAATGTAAGTTGTAAATTCGCCTCTTTGGTTGAAAATTAAAATTTTTTGTTGACCATTTTTTTTTTTGTGAAGATTTAATTATTTTTGTAAATTTCACAGTATTTTGTTAAAAGTTGATTGTTCTCGACGGAAATTTAACAGTTTTTGAAAATTCAAATATTTTGGTTTAAAATTAAATTTTTTTTGAAAATTGAATTATTCATTTTTGGTTGAAAATTTAATTATTTGTTTAAAAATTAATATTTTCGAGTTGAAAATTCAATTTTCCCCTAGAAAATTATTTTTTTCTTTTGTTAAAAAATTCGTGTCTTTTGTTTTACGATTCAACTATTTTGTTTAAAACTATTATTTAAAAAAAGACTTTTTTTTACAATTTAACTATTCCATTTTAAGTGAAAAACTGTTAAAATATTGTTAAAATTTCGTTTTTCGTTGTAGCATTTAATTTGTTTAGAATTTATTTTTTTTGTTTTTTATTTAAAATTAAAATCATTTTTGGTTAAAATACATACCACTAAATTTTTTGTTTTGAATCAATCTTTTTTTAAATTAAAAATTAACTATTTGGTTGAAAATTAAACTACTTCGTTAAAAATTCATTTTTATGTTGCAAATTTGCCTCTTTGGTTGAAAATTGAACTTTTTTTTGGCAATTCTTTTGTTGAATTTTTTTTGTGCGAAAATTTAATTACTTTTGTAAATTTCACAGTATTTTGTTTAAAGGTGATTGTTTTGGACGAAAATTTAGCATTGATGAAAACTCGTTAAAAAAGAAGAATCCAGCAAAATTTAGTCGTTAGATTCTTGTTTTTTACAAGAATTTTCATCAATGTGAAATTTTCGTCCAAAAAATAAAAAACATTATCTTTTAACAAAACACTGTAAAATTCACAAAATATCAATTTTCAACCAAAGAGGCAAATTTGCAACTTAAATTATAAATCTTTAATATAACAATTAATTTTTAGCGAATATTTTTTATTTTATGGACGAAAATTTCACATTGATGAAAAATTTTCATCAGTTTGATGATTGGACGTTAAAAAGGATTTTTTGAATTTGAATTTTAATCTGATTTAAATTTCTTAAATTTTGAAAATTTAACAGTTGTTGAAAATTCGTCGTTGTAGACAGAAAATTAAACTTTTTTTTAGTTGATTCTAAACCAATGTATTTAGATTATTATATTATTAATATCATTGAAAATTAATAAACCAAACATAATATATTTCTAAAAATTTCTAACATTAAGAATATTGTTATTTATTTGATTTCAATATTTGATATTTTATTAATATAAGACTCTAATAAAAAGATTTCTTCATTTGAAATTGAGGTAACATTCACAACTCAATTAAAAGAAATTTTACGATATTTATAAGCAAAAACCTATAGATTAGAGAAGAATCATTTGTTTAGTGTCTCTCTTTAAAATTTTATATTTTGAGATTGGAAAATAATCAATTTTTCAAGAATAATTTTATGCCTAAAAACATGAAAAAATTCTATCATTAAAAAAGAAGATTTCCAAACTATCTCACTTTTCGGCTCATTAGAGACATAAATATAAATAGAATGGAAAAAAGAGGGAGAAAAAGAGTCAATTATAAACTTGGAGAGAGAGATAGTCGATCTTCAACCATTCTTATTGAACCCTTGCGTTTGTTTTAAGTTCCCTTTTCTCGGATCTCCTGCTCTGCTGAAGGGAAATATAGAAAATTGAAAAATATTTCGTGTACACAATCTGCATGAGAAATAATGTATTCGCATCAAATAAGACAAAAAAATTATATTCGTTAAATTGTACTTATTGTAATTATTCTAATTATTAAATTATTTTCGTATTCATACAAGATACTTTTATGACATAGGTAAAATATTAAATGCAAGGAAAATAAATAACCAAGTGTCTAGCGTTTCTGCAAAAAAAAAAATTACAGCAGTTTTCCAAATTTTTCAGGACAAAAAATAAGTTTTCCAGGTATCTTTCTAAACATGTTTCATATGCGAAATTT
The DNA here is from genome assembly GCA_010014905.2 of Druon quercuslanigerum. Taxonomy (NCBI): domain Eukaryota; kingdom Metazoa; phylum Arthropoda; class Insecta; order Hymenoptera; family Cynipidae; genus Druon; species Druon quercuslanigerum. Next base: position 2,966 of record JAAAKG020134991.1, read on the forward strand.
TCTATGCGTCCACAAAATCTGATTTTATGGCAAAAAACACGTTTTTTTGGTAATTTGGGGTAAACACGGTTGTTGGTCTCTTTTTTATTAGAATTTTTACAATTTCACTGATTTATCGCCTTTTTAGCTGATTCAAGTTATATTTTCAATAAAATAATTAAATTTTTAACAAAATAGGCGATTAGTTTTTAACCAAACAGAAGAATTTTCCTTACAAATATTGAATTTTTAACAAAAAAATTACCACAGTAGTTTTAAACCGAAAAAGAAGAAATTTCGACCAGAAAAATTAGTTTTCTAACAATAAACAAAATTGGCAAATTGATATTTTTAATGTTAAAAACTGTATTGAAATAAGAAATTAAAAAAAACTAATTTTCAACGAAATAGTTAAATTTTTAATTAAAGATTTGAAATTAATTTTAAATTAACAACGTTATAGTTAATATTCCAAACTGCAAACGCTAGAATCTTTTTTAAATTTTTTCACATACAATCTTTCAAAACACAGAATAAAACAATTAAAATTTAAAAAAAAAATTTCTGATTTTTTTGGCAATGCATTACTATCAATGCAATTTGAATAGTTTTTGTGAAAATTGTGATAAAAAAAATTTTGAAAAATTAGTGGAATTCTTATCCAAAAAAGATTTGAGTTTAACTTTAAAGCATAAATAATAATACTTTGATTTTTAATAAAAAAGTATAATTTTTTTTAAAATCAAAAAGTAAAATTATCGAAAAATTAGTTGAATTCTTATCCAAAAAAGATTTGAGTTTAACTTTAAAGCATAAAAATATAAGTTTTTTTAACAGTGTATTTTCGTAAATAAGTTCCTGAATAGTGGATTTTTTAAAAACATTTCTACTAAAAGAGATGAATATTTACATCAGAAACTCACGTTAAATAAAAAAAAAATTCTGATCCAAAAAGGATTTTATTTTGACTTTTCTGTATCAAAATATAAGTTTTGAAAAACAAGTAAATTTTATACAAGGATTATATGATCATTTTCAACCCAATAAGAAGACGTTTAAACGAAATTGTTCAATTTTTAATAACAACGGATAATTTTTTTGGACTTTGATTTTAAAGCATAAAAATATAAGTTGTAAATGAGAAAAAAATGTTCTATGAGAAGAATTGTATTTTTTACCCAAAAATATGAATTTTCAACCAAACAGTTGAATTTTTAACATTCAAAAATGAATTTTTAATAAAAATCCGAAATTTTTAAACAAAAAAAATTTTTTATTTAATTTAAATGCTTGAGCTGGGATAGTATTACAGGGAACAGTAAAATTTTCATCCAAGAAAAATATAATTTCTACTGAAACAGATGAATGTTTAAAGCAAACATTCAAATTTAAAAAAATTTAATTTTCATCTGAAAAATACTTTATTTTGACTTTCAATATCATAAAATATCAAACTTGAGTTTTTAACTTAAAAAGAAGATGTTTCAACGTAACAGTTAAAGTAAAAAAAAAAGAATAATTTTTGTTCAAATTTTTATTTTTTATACAAACAGATGCAGTTTTATCCAAGTTTTATCCAGCTTTTTGTACTTAAGTAGATAAATTTTTAAATGGAAAAGGCAAATTAAGAATAAAAGTTGAACTTTCAACATAAAAAAATAAGTTACATAAACAATAACAAATTAATTTTTAACAAAATTCCCTAATTTTAAATTAAACCCTTACATTTTTATCAAAGAAAGATTAAAATTCTAGTAAAATAGATGAATTTTTTAAATAAAAAGACAAATTGTTGAAAATAGTTGATTTTGATCCAAACAGATTTTATTCTATCATTTTAGCATAAAAATATGAGATTTAAATAATAACGCAATATACTACAAAATTAGTAGAACTTTTATTATAAAAAGACAAATTAAAAAAAAAAAATAATTTTCATCCAAAATGGATGTCATTTCAACAAAATTGTTAAATACAAGGAAATAAAATTACAAAAACGAATATTATACAAGGGTTACCGCAAAATGTCATTTTTAATTTTCTCTAATTTCCCACTGAACAATTTTTCATTTTTCCTAAACATATTCATACTAAAAAAAAAAAAATGAAATAAAAAAATTATCCTCTCTGGAGAGGCCTGATTTACTATTTTTTTTATAAATTAAAGCTTGTGAAATTTCTAAAAAAGTTGTCGAGGCATATTTAACAAAAAATTGTTTATTTTTTAATTGATAATGCAAATTCATTTAAAAAAATCGCAGATGCCTGTTTGTGGGAATTTATCCAATTTCAATTTCCAGAAAAAAAAAGTTTTCCAGGTACCTTTATAAACATGTTTTATATGCAAAATTTTATATGCACCCACAAAATCTGATTTTATAAAAAAAAACACGTTTTTTGGTAGTTTTTGGTAATTTCGAGAAAAACACGGTTGTTGGTCTCTTTTTGTGAGAATTATTTACAATCTTACTGATTTATCGCCTTTTTAGCTGATTCAAGTTAAATTTTTAATAATACAATTAAATTTTCAACAAAATAGTCAATTAATTGCGAACAGAAAAATTGGTTTTCTAACAATGAAAAAATGGCAAATTGACATTTTTAAGTTTAAAAATTGTATTGAAATAAGAAATTTAAAAAAAAAAACGAATTTTCAACCAACAACTTAATTTTTAATTAAAGATTTGAAACTTGAAGCAAATTTGAATTTTCATTTAAAAAAAATTAATTTTTAGCCGAAAATGAAATAGTTAAATTTTCAAACTAAAAAATTAATTTTAAAGTTTTAATGTTAACATTCAAAACTGCAAATGCTCAAATCTTTTATAAAGTTTTTAAAATACAATATTTTATACACAGAATATACAATTTAAAATTGAAAAAAAAAATTTCTGATTTTTTTGGCAGTGCATTACTTTCAATGCATTTTGAATAGTTTTTGTAACAGCACAGTGTATTTTAGTAAATAAGTTACCGAATAGTTGATTTTTTTTTTAAATGTTTTTGTTAGTTTGTTAATAATTTTGTCTTAATAATTCAGAAAATGATAGCGAATATTCTATCAGACATTCCTCCCCTTTTTTGGATTGATAAAAAAATTTAAATTTTACTAAATTATATTTAAATTGAAATACATTTTTTTTTAAATTTACACAAAATGTTATTTTATTTTTTATACATAATATATTTATTTATTTTTTGTAAAAAATGGAATTCTCAGCAAAAAACGAATTTGTAGCCAAATAAATAAACCTCTAACAAAAATAATTAATTTCCAACTTTTTTTATTTCTATCCAAGATAGATGAAACTTTTACTAAAACAGATGAATCTTGACGTCAGAAACTCAAGTTAAATAAAAAAAATAAATTTTGATCTAAAAAGTATTTTATTTTGAATTTTCAGTATCAAAATATAATTTTTGAAAAAGAAGTGAATTTTATACGAATTTGAATTTGCAGCCCAAAAAGAAGACGTTTGAACGAAATACTTTGATTTTTAATTAAAAGGATGATTTTTTTTAAATCAAAAAGTAAAATTATCGAAAAATTAGTTGAATTCTCATCCAAAAAAGATTTCAGTTTGACTTTAAAACAAAAAAATATAAGTTTTGAATGAAAAAAAAATGTTCTACGAGAAGAGTTGCATTTTTTACCCAAAATTATTAATTTTTAACAAAAACAGTTAAATTTTTAACATCAAAAAATAAATTTTTAGTAAAAAGCCTGAATTTTTAGACAAACCGTTATATTTTTCTGGCAGAAAGATGCAATATGAATGTTGCGCCAAAAAATGATTTCTTAACAAAGTGGTTTAATCAAAATGTAAAACAAAATTAAATACACAAACCGAGAATGTAATAAAGAGAACAGTACTATTTTGATCCAAAAAATATTTAATTTCTACTAAAATAGATAAATTTTTGAATCAAAAATTCAAATTAAACAAAAATTGTATGTTCATCCAAAAAAGATTTTATTTTGACTTTTCAATATCATCAAATATTAGACTTGAGTTTTTAACAAAAAAAAAAGATATTTCGACGAAACAGTTAAATTTTTATAAAAAAGAATAATTTATTTTTTAATTTTTTTTTTATACATACATTTACAGTTTTATATGAAAGAAAAATGCTTTTTCTACACAAGCAGATAAATGTTTAAATGAAAAAGGCAAATAAAAAAAAATAGTTGAATTTAAAAAAAAAAACATATGAGTTTTAATTGAGAAACAAGTTCTCTATGTCAATAATTGTATTTTTTTACCTAAAAATATGAATTTTCAACAAAGCAGTTTCATTTTTAACAAAAACAAATTACTTTTTAACAAATTCCCAAATTTTAAATTAAATTTTTACATTTTGATCAAAGAAAGATTAAATTTCTAGGAAATTAGATGAATTTTGTAAATAAAAAGACGAATTTTCTAAAATAGTTAAACTTTTAATCTAAAAAGACAAATTTTTAACAAAAAAATTTAATTTTTATCTATAAAGGATGTCTTTTTGATAAAATTGTTAAATTTTGAAACAAAAAATAAAATTTATGTATGACTAAAAGAAAATCTTGTGGTGGAAGCCAATGCAAAAAAAAATAAATTCAAGGCAAATAAATCACGAAAAAGAATATTACACCAGGGTTACCGCAAAAAGTAATTTTTAATTTTCTCTAATTTTCCACTCACAAATTGTTCATTTTTTCTAACCATATTCATATTAAAAAAAAATTTTTTTTTTATAAATTAAAGCTTATAAAATTTCTAACAAAGTTGTCTAGGCATATTGAAAAAAAATTGTTAATTTTCTTTATTTAACAATGAAATTGATTTTACAAAATCGAAGATTCCATTTTATGGGAATTTATCCAATTTATGCAAAAATACACAGAATAAGTATGGAAACTTGTCTTGAATGATATCCAGCAGTATCAGATATTTAAAAAATTGTTTATAATTTAAAAAAATAAATTAGTCACAAAAAGTTAGACTGTTAGTAAAAATGATATCCAGCTACTTAAGGTGTGTAATTTTAAGTAGAAATCCGATTAAAAAAATTACTTTATGACTCATAAAAAATAAAGATGAATTATTTATTATTTAAACAAATTTTTTTTAAAATTAACGAATTCATCATTTCCAAATAGATTAGTTTCATTTTATTACCAAAAAGCACATTATTATCTTTTTGATATGTTTTTCGTGCTATTGATTTATTTCAGACATTAGTGATATTTTTTTAAACAAAATTAATTAACAAATGCATAATATTATTATTTTTCCGTAAGAGGAATTCGTTTTATTTTAAATAAACTTTAGATGTATTAAAAATATCTTTTGAGATGATATTTGGTTATTAAAAAGAATAATTTATATTTTTTTAACAAATTAAATAAACAAATTAATTGTTTTGCCATTTTTCAACATATAAATTTCGTTTTTTCAGCGAAATAACATCCTTATATATTACTAGTTACAAAATATTATTTTGTTATATAATATTATTAAATTATTTTAATATAAAAATTATTAATACTAAACAATTAGAAATTGTTTTAAAAAAATGTTATAAAAAAAATAATTGGGCCATGTTTTGTCAAATAAATTTAGTTTTTTTAACACAATAAATTAAATGTATGATATTTTGCTGCTGGATAAAAATTAATAATTTTTTATTAAATTTAATAAACCAATTACTTTAAAGCCATTTTTTAATGGAAACACCATATTGTTCTTTATGAATTCGACAAGAATTTTTAAGCAAGGTCCTTAAGAAAAAATTAAAATTAAAAATATAACGACTTGTTTAAAAATTTAGGATTTTTAATAAAAAATAAAATGTTACACAATTTTATTTGGGGAAAAATGAACGAAGTAAGATTATATTTTATACTTTGTTTATAATTTCGACTTATTTTGATAAATATTTAAAAAATAAATAAAAATATTTTGCCGGATAACACAGTATCAAAAGAGAGATTTTTTTTTAAAATTGTTGTAAAATTCATAAAAAAAATGTTTTTTTTATTAAAAAACGGCCTTAGTGTAATTTTTTTATATAATTTGTTTAAAAATTATGAAGTGTTAACTGATAGCCAAACATCACAGTAAAGGCCCATTGTTTATAAACATTTAATTGATTGTTCTGAAGAAACTAAATGTATCTACTAAAATTTTGCCAAATTTTTTATTTGTTTATTACATTTTTCAACAACAATTTCTGATTGGTTAGTATTATCGAAAAACAACTAAAGAGAGCAACTATCAAGACATTAGTAATTTATTTCTCTGAAAAATACAAAATATATATGTTGAAAAATGGAAAAACAATGAATTTGATTATATAATTTGTTTAAACAAATATAAATTATTTTTTTAAATAACCAAATGACATTCCAAGAGATATTTTTAATATGTCTAAAGTTTATTAAAACAAAAAAAAACGAATACCTTTTACTGAAAAATGATAATATTATGCATTTGTTACTTAATTTTGTTTAAAAATAACACTAATTGTTTGCAATTGAAGAATTAAACAAAAAAGCTATAAGCTAGATATATATTTTCCTTTCTGTTAATAAACGAAACAAAGCTATTTGATAATGACGAATTTATACATTTGTTTATAAAATTTGTTTAAATAATTAAGAAATGGTCTCTATGTTTTTATAAGTTATATCGTAATTTCTTTTTCTTCAAATTTCTGCTTAAAAGCACACATGTGAAGTAACTGTATATCATTTTTACTAAAAATCTAACTTTTGTTGATTATTTGTTTATAAATATTGTTAAAAATTTTTTAAATAGCTGATAATGCTGGACATTGGTCAAGATAAGTTGCTCCACTAATTCTGTGTGCTGTCGCATAAATTGGATAAATTTCCACAAAATAGAATCTTCAATTTTTAAATGAATTTTCACTGTTAAATAAAAAAAAAAAAAATTAAAAAAGTTTTTTGATTTTTCATTGCTAGGAAAAAAAAACAAATTAAAAAAGTTAAATCATTTTCAAAATTCGACATTTTTTCAAATTTTAGAAATATTTATAAAATTAATCTTCATTGTTAAATCAAAAGAACAAGTTAGATTATTTTTAAAATTTCATATTTCTTTTCAAATTTTAGAAATATTTTTTGAATTTTTATTGTTAAATAATAAAAAAAACAAATTAAAAAAGTTAGATCATTTTCAAAATTCGACATTTTTTCAAATTTTAGAAATATTTTTAACATGAATTTTAATTGTTAAATCAAAAGAACAAGTCAGATAATTTTCAAAATTTCATATTTCTTTTCAAATTTTATAAATATTTTTAGAATTTTCATTGTGAAATGAAAAAAAAAAATTAAAAAAGTAAGGTCATTTTCAAAATTTGACATTTGTTTTTAAATTTTAGAAAAATTTTAAATAATTTTTTATAAATGGATAGAAGACTTTAATATTTCTAAAATAAAATTTGAATTTCGATAAAAATTACGAAAGTTATATACTTTTCAAAATTTTGAAAATGTTGAGGCGAATAGAAAAAAAAGTTCTAATAGATTAGAAAATTTCATTGAAATTCTTTACAACACATTCAATATATTTAGAATATATGTGAGTTAAATTTTTCGATCAGACAAAAATGCTTTTTCAATTGCTTTTTCAAAATTGAAACAAAAAATATTTTTGAGTTTTAGAAATTTTTGTCAGATTTTCTAGTACGTAGAAAAAATACTTGCAAATCACCCCAATCACATTTTTAATTTCGATCAAAATTATTAGTAAAATTAATTAGCGAGTTTCAAATTATAACCAACGGAAATGGAAGGGAGGTGTCCAGTGGCGTAGATACGTACTGTCTCGACAGGTGTTTTAGGGCGACTGAATTAAAAATAAAATAAATTAATTTGGATGATTTGGGTAATTTGGGTTTATTCTGAAAATTTCTTAAAATGTTAAGCCTTAAATCAAATATCATTTTTTAGGGGGGGGGGGTCCTTTATGCATGTACGTAAGTTTTGAAAACTTTAAAATAAAATGAATAACTCGCAGAAATTGTCCAAAAATTTAATTCAAAAAAATTCGGGGAATTTTATTGATTGAGGAAAAGTCAGGGATATAGAAAACAAATCTGAAAAATTAGAGAATTTATATAACTATAAATAATTGTCAATTTTGTTATTTATTAAAGATTCCAGTTTACAAATTGTATATTTTGTATTTTTGTATATTTTAAAATATTTTTGTGCAGTTGCATTCTCTTGAAGATCATGTTTTTAGTTACAAATTTTATTAATTGTTTAAAGTTTTAACAACTTTGCTCAAAATTAATTCTTTTTGCTCAAAAATTTAAAAATTTTCTTGAAACTCTACTATTTTGAAACGAATCAATTTTTTCCGAAAGATTTTGAATTTCACAAAATCAGTTGCATTTGTAACCAAAAATGGACTCTTTTGGGTTAAAAACACCGCTGTTTTTGTCGAAAATTCAAGTTTTTCGTAAAAAATTTGATTAATTTAAATTAAATTAAATAAATTAATTTTTCTGTTCTAGAATTAATTACTTGAGTGAAAATTGAACTAATTTATTGAAATTTTTCCTAATAATTTTCTCTTTGCTGGCGAATTCAATTATTTGGTTGACAATTTTTTTTCGTCTTTTGGCTTGAAGGTTTAACAATTTTTGTGCAATTTTTTTTTTCATGACTAAAAAATCTTTACTTATTTAAATCTCGTCTTTTTGTCTTAAAATTTATTTGATATGGTTCCATAAGTTGAGAACCACTCTAAACCAATTTGTCAGGGATTATTCCCCGCTCGTGTTTACAAAACATAAACCCGAGCTGGGAAAACCTTCCCAAACTTAAATCGTTTTAGAGTGGCAATCAAACTACCTCACTTTCTCCGCATAACAAAGGGCTAACACTTGGACGGAAGAGCATCGTAAAACCACACCTGGCGCATCTGTGATGGAAGGTTTCCCCATCACGCGCCAGGCCGGTGGAGTAAGTCATTTCGCGTCACGACTCTCGTTCTTTCTTTCTTTTCTCTCTCTCTCTTTTCCCTCCAAGTGGAAGCGCCCACCGATTGCCAACTTGCGTATTATATACGCAACGTTTAATTCCCAAATTTTTCTCTTGTGCCTTCTTTCAAATTAATTAAAAAGCAGTATTAGGGAACAAATTATTTTAGGAGTCTATTATATATGTATATACCGGCGTATTATACTCCTTTCGTTTATTTTTTTTTATCTTTACTTTGCTTATTTTTCTCGCGTTATACTACACCCGATATAATGTTTCTCTTTTGCCTATTTCGAACTCTCCGTTCTTATTATACGAATTTTGTTCTTTCCCATTTCATTGTATCTTTTATATTTTACCATCGTTTCTACCACGAATTTCTGTAACTTTTAGTTGTCTCTGCTACGACAGTCTTATCTTTTTGTTTTAAAAAATTGACATTTTTGTACGTATCAAAACCCTATTTCTACGAAATTGTATTTTGGTAATTTCAAAATTACCGCTAGGAAGTAAAAATACCGCGTGTTTCAAAACTGAGCGGCGCGCTCAGTTTCGAAATGGAAGGGATGGACAGGGCAGCTGCTACGCCCTTCCATCCACAACGTGAGTGGTCGAGGGGACCGGGCCAATCGCTAGCCGCCCCGCCTCTCAGCTTGCGCCCTTAAAAGCGGGTGCGTACATGCGAAAGTACGCACTCTTACTCGGGCTTTCAGTTGGGTAACCTCAGTCCCCTGATCGCTTTCGGTACCTGTACCATTTTTTGAGAGTAAAAGTGCTTTCGAATCCAAAAATAATTCCAGCCTTTTTATTTCGTTGCCTCTACCATCTTCCTATTCCTTTCCTACATCCTTGGCTCACTCTCTCTCTCTCTCTCTCTCTCTCGCTCTTGTTCTATTTTCGTCCTGGTGTACGGGACATTTTTTTGTATTTTTCAAGAGTGCGGTACGCCTTTCTCACGGCGCCGGCTCGCCTTCCTTTCTCTCTCTCTCTCTCTCTCTCTCTCTTCTACTATAGAGTGCGGTACGCCTTCTCACGGCGCCGGCTCGCTTTTTTTCTCTCTCTCTCTCTTCTATTGTAGAGTGTGGTAAGCTTGTCTTACGGAAGCGGCTCGAAATCTTTTCTTTACTAGAGTGCGGTAAGCTGTCTCCCGGCCCCGGCTCGAACTCTTTAATCTTTTTGTCTCTCTCTCTCTCTCTCTCTCGTCGTTTCATGCCTGGAAAACAGAAGTGCTCCCGCCCCGGCAAGCGTACCCGTGTACGCTGAGGTATCGCGAAGCTCCGGGACGCCATCCAGCGTCAGACCGGTCGACCGCTGGAGGACTTCCGCGCTTTCAGAGCACCCTCCTCCACTTCCTCTCCCAAGGCCATAGTCCGGTCCATCATCCGCCTTCCTCCTCACGCCAGAATCTCCCTTCCTCCTCTACCCGCTCCTTCACCTACCTTCACCTCCCGCGAAACTGGTTTGCTCGGGTGATTCCTAGACCTTCCACCCTGGGCCTTTGACGCTTCCTCTCAGGATCAGCAAGACGACGGGACTCCGACCCTAATAAAAAAAAGGGGGCGCTAGTTGCAGGCCAACACGTCTCACGTGTGTCCTGAGGCACCACGCAGTTTAGCAGCAGCCGGTGGCCATAGCCACTGCCAGGAGGCAGAAGGGCTCCGTCACCACCACGCCGTCCATTTTGGTTAATCTAAAGGAGCAACGTACTTTTTTAATCAGATGTAGAAAAGA
>JAAAKG020134992.1:0-11670 GCA_010014905.2 Druon quercuslanigerum
TATATTTTGATTATTAATTTTCAATGGTATTGATAATATAATAATCTAAATGCATTGGTTTGGAATCAACCAAAAAATAGATTTTTGTTCCTATAACAACGGCCACTCGTAATGGCAGGTTCATAAAGTCACAAAACGCCTGAAGGCAAAACTTGGTCGAGAGTCCAGCGTCTCCAGTCGAGTCGCTTGGTCTCTTGGAGAACGTGTCGGTTGCCTGAAAATTAGGAGCGGGCCCTGTAATGACGGTCATGGGCGTGTCGAAACTATAAAGAATAGGCAGCTATAAAAGTACATTTTGTGGCACTGTGATCATGTGTGAGTTCACGCGTGCCTGCGCATTCTCATACAAATCGCGTATCTAACACACCTACCTATTGACTATAATGTCCAAACCACCTGGCTTCTGTCTAGACCCGAAAAACTGTGACCCACCTCGATCACTGCCTGCCTATCGATTTCAGCCCCGCTGGACTCAAACACATTCTCGGCCTGATGTGAGTCATTCTAGGCCAGTCGTTAAAAAAAATTGCTGATGCCACTAATAAAGACTAAATGCCACGAAAAGAGGTCCAAATGTTACAGAAAATAGAAATGGGGGAGAATTATTCATAAGCAGTTGTGCCAATTAGAGGATGATTTTTCTTGGAAATTCGGATAACCACCATCAAATTCTCCTATTGTAATTGAAAAAAATGATCCTTTTTTAGAAAAAATTCTGGAAAAAAAATAGAAAAGAGGAAAGCAAAATGGGAAGGCAAACAACCAAATCACCTTTCTTCTCTTTTTCATTTCGTTCTTCTTTTTTGTTTTTATTACTATCAAATTACGATATAATAATAAGTAATATAATAAACTTTATACGATATTTCGTTGGTAAACTGGATATTAGCAACAAAATATTGTTTTTCAACTATTCTCAAAGCTTACTGTCTTTAGCAGTGAAAAAATCCTAACTAGCTCCGCTGGGATTGGAACCCAGGTCTATACTCTACAGATCGCCAGACTTGTGCTCTAGCCCACTAAGCTACGGAAAGGAACAAGATTGATAATTAACTGCACAAAGATTTTCAAGAATTTCACAAAGATTTCACAAATTATTGACATAGATTTTAATTATTTCACCAGGATTATTAAGATTTTAAAGTTATCGCAAGGATTTCATATAGAATTCAAAAATTTCAAAAATTTCAAAAATTTCACAAATATTTCACAAAATTTGTAATAATTTCACAATTTTTACCAAATATTTTACAAAGATTTCAGATATACTTCGAAGATTGCACAAAGATTTAAATGATTTGCCAAAGAATGCACAAGTATTTTAAAGATTTCGTATATATTAAAAAGGTTTCACAAAAATTTTAATAATTTCACAAATATCACCAAATATTTGAAAAATATATTAAACATTTAGCAAAAATTTAAAAAGATTTCAGAATAATTTCACAAAGCTTTGAATGATTTCCCAAAAATTTCAAATATTTCGAGACGATTTCAGATAGACTTTAAATGTACAAATATTTCAATCATTTCCCAAAGATTTCACCAACATTAAACAGATTTCTGATAGAATTACAATCAGAAATTTATTAATATTTTCACAAATATCACCAAATAATTTAAAAATATTTCAAAGATTTAAATGATTTCCAAAAGATTGTAAATCGATTACAAAGACTGCACAAAGATTTTCGAGGATTTCACAAGGATTTCACAAATTATTGACATAGATTTTAATTATTTCCCCAGGATTATTAAGATTTTAAAGTTATTGCAAGGATTTCATATAGAATTCAAATATTGCACAAAAATTTCAAAGATTTCACAAATTTCACAAAATTTTAAATAATTTCGCAATTATTACCAAATATTTTACAAAGATTTCAGATATACTTCGAAGATTGCACAAAGATTTAAATGATTTGCCAAAGAATGCACAAGTATTTTAAAGATTTCGTATATATTAAAAAGGTTTCACAAAAATTTTAATAATTTCACAAATATCACCAAATATTTGAAAAATATATTAAACATTTAGCAAAAATTTAAAAAGATTTCAGAATAATTTCACAAAGCTTTGAATGATTTCCCAAAAATTTCAAATATTTCGAGACGATTTCAGATAGACTTTAAATGTACAAATATTTCAATCATTTCCCAAAGATTTCACCAACATTAAACAGATTTCTGATAGAATTACAATCAGAAATTTATTAATATTTTCACAAATATCACCAAATAATTTAAAAATATTTCAAAGATTTAAATGATTTCCAAAAGATTGTAAATCGATTACAAAGACTGCACAAAGATTTTCAAGGATTTCACAAAGATTTCACAAATCATTAACATAGATTTTAATTATTTCCCCGGCATTTAAAAGATTTAAAAGATTTCGCAAGGATTTCATATAGAATTCAAATATTGCACAAAAATTTAAAAGATTTCACAAATTTCACAAAATTTTTAATAATTTCGCAATTATTACCAAATATTTTACAAAGATTTCAGATATACTTCGAAGATTGCGCAAAGATTTAAATGATTTGCCAAAGAATGCACAAATATTTTTAAGATTTCGTATATATTAAAAAGGTTTCACAACAATTTTAATAATTTCACAAATATCACCAAATATTTGAAAAATATATTAAACATGATTTTTCTTGGAAATTTGGACAACCATCAGGAAATTCTCCTATTGTATTTATTAAAAAAAATGATTCTCCTTTAAACAAAATTCTGGAAAAAAATAAAAAAGAGGAAAGAAAAATGGGAAGGCAAACAACCAAATCACCTTTCTTCTCTTTTTTCATTTCGTTCTTCTTTTTTGTTTTTATTATACTCAAATCACAATAAAAAAATATTTATAAATAATATTCACAGCGTTACCTGATAAACAAGACATTAAGGAGGATCTTTAACTAATTAATTATTCAATTGTTTAAAGAAAGATTAAAAAAGAAATGGGAGCTTTTTATAGTGATTGTGCAAAAATGGTCGTTGGATGCTTGGTTTTATTTTAAAAAATTTTCATTATGTTTTCTAAAGATAGAAAGAAAAGAATTATTTTTAATTTATCATGGGAAACTTCCCTACAAACATACAGTGAGAAAAAATTACTTTTTTGGTTCAAAATATTATACAGCCCATAAATATTAACCGATTTGGACAACAAAATTTTGTAAAAGCTGATAAGATTTCTAAGGGAGTTGTCGAGCTTGACTTTTAATATAGGATTTTAATTTTTTTATAAATAAACAAATATGATAAAAACAATGGTAATTTTTTCTATTCAACGTTCTCGGTGCTCGTCAATAACATTTGAATTGTAGAAATCGCCTAAGTTTCATAGAGTAACATTAGTTAAAGACATTTTATTATTGTAAAATTAACAACATTTTCTATAAACAAATTATTTGTTAAAAGGATTTTTTTGCGATTTTCCATCATTTCACATTTTTTTAAAGTTATTTTGCAAAATTTTTGGATAAAAACAATGTAATGAACAAATACAATAAACAAATGCATGACTTAGCAATTTTTCGATAGAATATTTTTTTTCGATTTAATTTTTTTTTAAATTAGGAACTTCATAATAATTTTAGAAAAATTAATAATTTTTTTATAAATATTATGATTTTTTAAAACAAATTTAATAAATAAATGCATTATTCGGGCATTTTTCGGCAGAAAAATTCATGTTTTTTTTTTCAACGTCAGTTCTTTCAGTTAGGAACTTCGAAAATTTGAACAGTATGCACAACTAGTTGATAAATTTTATAATTAAAAAAAAAATGCAGAGATAAAGCACTCGTGAAAATATTTTTTTCATGGCAACTTTTGACATTAAAATTCAATTCAAATTTAATTCAGAATTCAAAATTTATTAATTAATTTTATGATTTTTGCAAACAATTTTAATAAACAAATGCATTATTAGGGCATTTATCCAAGAAAAATATATTTTTTTTAAATTTTTAATCACAACTTTATGATATTTTCAGAAAAATTCACAATTAGTTGTTATTATTGTTGCATAATTTAAATATTACCAAAATCAAGCAATGCTTTTCAAATTTGTCTAAAACTTCATAGAATTTATAAACTAAGTGATTTTAAATAAAATAATCTTCAAGTTTTTAATTAAAAAGACTGACATAAAAAAATTTTCCTCGACAGATGCCCTTAATAATTGTTTTTAAATATAAATTTTATTAACTATTTATGAATTTTGCTTAAATTATCATGAAGTTCTAAATTATAAATAGTCTGACGATCATATTTAGAGAATCACCATAAAATACTCCTACTGTAATTTTAAAAAGATCCTACATTAAAAAATGTAATAATTAATTAGTTAAAGATCCTCCTTTATGTCTTGATTCTCAAATATAAAAGAGAGAGGTATCCACTTTTTTGTTTTGATCCAGAATTTTTTTTTGTTAGAAAATTTTATTTAAACGAGGATCTTTTTTTAATTACAATAGGAGAATATAATGGTGGTTGTTCAAAATTGGAATTGTTAAATTCTCATTTTTCTTTCATACTTTTTATTTATGTCCAGGATTTTTTTCACGAATTTATTTTAAAGAAGGCATTTTTTTAATTACAGTAGAATCATTTTATAATAGTGATCTAAATTTGGTCGTTATATTCATTAATTTTTTTCTAATTCTTGAATTTTAATTAAAGAAACATACTTTTGGTTGAGAAGCCTACTATTATTTTTTTGGTTCGGAATTCATCTCGCTTGATTAAACATTCTAGTATTTGGTTATAAATTTTATAAATTTAAAAAATTAAGTTTTTATTATTTAAAAGCCATCTTTCTTAGTTAAAAAATGCAACTGCTTGGTTAAAAGTTGAACTACTTCTTTAAAAATTCATTTTTTTATAACAAATTAATCTCCTTGACTAATTAAATTAGCAACTTCATTTTTAGAAAATTCATCTCCTGGGTTAACAAACATCTATTCGGATGAACTCCTGTATGAAAATTCATTTTTTTAATACATTATTTTATATGAAAATTCATCTCTTTTTTAAAAATGTAACCATTTTTCTAAAAATTTGTTTTTTTTTTGGGGGGGTGAGAATTAATTTTTAAACTAAAAATGTGACTTCCATTTTTTGTTGAAAATTGATATTTTTTATTGAAAATTGATACTTTCAAGTAAAAAATTAAAGTATGTTGTTAAAAAGTTGTATTTTTTGCTCGAAAGTTAATCTTCTTGCTTAAAAATTTGTTCGAGAATCCAACAATTGGAAAGAAAATTAGGCTATTCGTTAAAAAATTAACTTTGTTGTTTAAAATTAAATTCTTTTTATAAATATTTAAATTAATGGTAAAAAATTATATTTTTGTGTTGAAAATTCAACCGTCTTGTGGATAATTCGTTCTTTTGGCTTTAAAATTCAATAATTTAGTTCAGAATTAAAGCATTTTTTTGAAAATTCATGTTTTTTAGTTGCAAATTTAACTAATTGGTTAAAAAATCATGTTTTTTAGTTAAAAATTCAACTACTTGTTTGAAGGGTGAACTAATTTGTTAAAAAATTTATATTTTTTGAAGATTTACCTCTTTGACTTAAAATTGAACTTTTAAAAAAAAATTCATTGCTGTATTTTATTTTTAGTTATAAATTTATTTTTCATAAGTTAAAAATATAGAATTATATAGCCTACCGTAAATTTTAAGCCTGGTTTGTATTTGCATTTCAGGATAAATGAATATTAAGATGAATAATAAGAAAAAAAACTTCGTAAACTGGAACAATAAAACATTAAAAACTCAAAAATTGTAAAAAAAGGCAAGGATTCAAAAACAAAAGTTTAAAACTAATTTTGGTCTTTCGAAAAATTGAAATAACTTTACCAGTTTCTAATTATTGTTTAATTGTAAGAAGGAAAACCTTATTATCTAGAAATTATAAAAATGGCGGTTTCATTAAAGTAAAATTGGCTAAAAACTCCTTTTACCCTTAAAATATCAAAATATTCATTAAAAATGTAAAAATATCGCGATGTTAATTTTTAAAAAAATACTTTTTTCATTTCCCCTACTTCTCCCTTATCCGATTAACCTCTCCCCACTCTTGTCATCCTCTTTCCCTACTTCTCCCCCTACCATCCCCAATCCCTACTTGCCATACTCTCCCAAACATCACTTCCCCTACTTTCCTTTACTTTTCCTTCCGAAAAAAGGACGACGGATGGATGAAGAAAGAATGGAAAGAGGCGAAAAAGGGCGAGGGAGCTAAGCGTGAGGAGAGGAGGTGCATTAAGTGGTGAAGAGGAAGTAGGTGAATTAAGGGGGAATGAGGAAAGGAAAAAAATTAAAAGTGAGAAGAAATGAGGGATTAGTAAGTATGGAGAATGGAGGGGAGACAAGTAGGAAAAATATATAAAAGTATAGTAAAAGTATGGAAGTATAAGAAGTGAGGGGAAATGAATGTTGGGGAAGTAGTAAAAATGTGGAGAGTGAAGGGAACTGAGGATATAAGTAATGAGGGGTAATAATGGGAGGGGAATTATGAGAACTTATGGAAAAGGAGGCTCGGAAGTATAGTAACCCGAGGATAAAGGAGGGGAGGAAAATGATAAGAAAGGGTGGGAAGTGATGACAAAAAGACGCGGAGGAGTAGGAAATCGAAGGCAAATGAGGAAAAGGGAATTAGAGGAAATGGTGGGAAGTGGAAAAGGGAACTAAGGGGTAGTAGGGAAGAGACAGTGGAGAAGTACGTAAGTTAGGGAAAGGGGGATTGTAGGGTTTGTGAGGGAAAGTTGGGGAAATGTTGGGAAGGTTGAATTAAGGGTGGATTTAGCAGGTTGGGGGAATGGGAAAGGGTTGATTATTGTTGTAGAGCGGTATTAGGGGAAATGAGGGGTAGTAGGGAAGGGAAAGTATTCGATGAGAACATTTGAACTATTTCATCAACGTCTTAATATATATTTTTTACATAATTCATGTTCTTTAAGATACTTCCGTTCGATTTCCATTCCACATTATCTCTAATAAATACGAATTTTATTTTAAAAATACATGTATTTTATATTATCCACTTTTTCGTTTAATTATATTTAATTGTACAAAGTTCAGATAAGATGTATAATTTGCACGTGGTGTAATTTCGTATATAGCGTAATTCCTCCTTTCTTGTAATCTTATATTCCTGGAGCAATTGGGACTGTATGAAAGAAATTGAAAGTTGTGGCAATATTGTACTGTAATGCAGCAAAAAAGAGCTGTAGTAATATGACATAGGGTAATGTGGCGCATGGGCTAATATGGATCATCGGGTCTATATTTTTGGTAAGTACAGTTTTTTTTAAATAATATAGTACACGTGGTAATATGATACCCTATGAAATATGATACTCTGAGTAATATGATACCCTGGGTAATATGACACCGTGGGTAATTTGATACCCAGTGTAATGTGGCACATAGGGTAATGTGGGACATGTGTGCTTTTTCGGCTGGAATTCTATATTTTGGACATAGTTTTAGTGTTCTTTCCGAAAACATAACAAAATTGGTTCTATGTTTTGGTTCCGTCTTCTGAATTGTACTATCTTTTCCAGAAACATCCTCGATTCCTGAAAGAGCGACAGGGGCGGCAACGAGATCTTTTTTAAAGTATGGAGAGATATGTCATGCGTTATTTTCCAGCTAAGGTCTTTAAGGCCTAAGTACATGTTAGAACGTGTATTCAGTGGCCCGGTTAATCAGAGAGTCCGGGGCGAAGTTCCATGTCGAACCGTGGATATCGGCTTGTGGTATCTCAGCTAGATTGAAATCTTGCACGGCAATTTCGGCGTTGTGCACATGTCGTAGCCCATCCGGTCGGGTCTTGGCTACTACCTAACTGAATTAGAGTCAGGATGGAATTACAGCAAGGAAGACGATCTAGGAAAAAGGAGCGTGCGATGGCGATCTGGATCTCTGATCGGCACCTGAAACGCCTCAGGATCCATTCGCGCGGCGCTACTAATTATACCAGAGACCAGAGACAGACGCCGAATCACCTTTCTTCGAATCGAATTATATTGTTTCTTTCAATTACTACTTAGTAATTCTAAAATTACAGAAAATTACTGTTTAATTTATTTTCTTATCAACGAAATATGGTTAAAGTTTATAGCAAAGGAAGTTCTTCTTAATCAAAAGTGCCCTCTTTTTTAGTTGTACCCTTTTCGAATTAAGCAGATGAGAATGGATTATTTTTGTTTTTGCCCTTAAATAAAAAAATTTGTTCAAAAAATGGTTTTCACCATTCATAAACTAAGTTATCAATTTGAAAGGAGTGGAAGGTCGTTTTTGGTTAAAAATTTAATTATTTTTTTGAAAATGTAAATATTTTGTCAATCATATTTTTTGGTAAAAAATTTGAGCTATTGAACTATTTCTTTAAAAAATCATTTTTAGATTGAAGATTGATCTCTTTTATTGCAAAATTAAATATTTCATATTTAGAAAATTCATCTTTTGGTTTTATCTCCTCTATTGAAAGACATTTTTTTTATTTGGTTAAGATTTATTACTTTAATTTCAAATTCATATGTTTAATTGAAAATCAAAGTGTTTCGTTAAAAATTTCTTTTTATTTATTGTTATTAAGAATACATGTTTTCATTATTTGTACGAACATAATATTTTTAATTAAAAATTGATCATTTTCAGTTTAAAATTTTACTGTTTGGTTTCAAATTTATCTTTCTCGATTGAAAATTCGTCTATATATCAGAGGATTTAACGGATCTGTTCAAAGTTTGTATTTTGGTAGAAAATTCACCATTTTTGGTGAATAGTTATCTTTTTGGGATAAAAATAAATTTTTGTATTAAAGATTCAACTTTTGGAATTGAAAATTTAATTGTCTTCTAAAACATTCGTTTAACTGATTTGTTGAAATTTCGTCTTTTTGATTCGAAAATTTATTTTTTATTATAGGGAAGTCATCTTTCTTAGTTGACAATTTATTTTTCTGGGTTAAAAATTTATTTCTTTTAGTTACAAATTTAAATGTCCGGTTGAACATTAATCTGTTTTGGTTAAGTCTTTTTTTATTGAGAAATCAACTAGTTGGTTTTAAGTGTAACTACTTTTTGGAAGACTTCTATAATGAATCCATAATTTTATTTTTAAATTAATCTTTTTTAAGAAAATTCGTCTGTTTGTTTTAAAAATTCCATTGCAATATGTTTTATTATCAATAAATTAGAAATTTATGATAGAAAATTAAACTATTTAGTTAACTAAAAATTTAATTGCTCCACTTTTAGAAGAAAGAGGATCTTTCTTATTTAAAAATTTAGCTAAATATTTGGTGGAATATTAAATTATTTTGCTAAAAGTTCGTCATCTGTCTTGTTAGAAAATCTTTTTTTGTTGAAAAATGCCATTTTTACTAATATTCAATTATTTATAAGTAAAACAAAAGTTGTATATTTTTAGTTTTAATTATTTGTTAAAATTTCATACCAAAAAGTGGCATTCAACAAAGTCACTATAATTTTATTACCCATGAGGAACTTTTTTTTTCTTCTGAATATTAAAAATGATTGACCTCATTGTGCTATCTTCGGAACATTTTTGATTTCAAAATTGTTGTATTTTTGGTAGCTAGAAAAAAAGATTTGTTTTTATTATAAAAATCAATAATTTTTTTAAGTTTGTAGATTAAAATGTATATGATTACTGTTCCAATTATTGTAAAGTCGCAGAAGAGTGATACGCTACACGGATTTAAAGAGTGAGAAAGGGAAAATCAATAAAAAAATTATAATTTTTCAAGAAAATGTATAATATATTTTTAATTTTTTTAAATTGCTTTAATTTTAAATTTCAGATTCCCATTATCATTATTGTTTTATATGTTCATTATTTCCACTTGAAAATTAAATAACTCCGTCTTGTATGAGAAGTGAGGGTAAATTATAAGAGGATCAGTAGGAGAAATGATGTTAGGGAGATTAGGGGAGGTGAGAGGAAATGAGCTGAGTAAAATTAGGAGAAGCAAGGGGAAATAAGGAAAAAAATAAGGGAAAGTAAATTTTAATAGGCGATAAGGAAATAGGGAAATTGTGGCGATGTAGGAGAAGTGAGAGGAATAAGTCGAGGAAAATTAGGCGAAGTGAGAGAAGATGAACAGAAGAGAAGTATGGAAGTTAAGGGCAAATTGAGGAGAAATTAGAGATGCGGAAAGTCAGAAAAGCGATAAAAAATTATGGGTAACGAATTAGAAGAATTGAGGTGAAATAAGGGAAGGAAAACTAAGGGAAGTAAGGGGAAATGATGAAAGGAAAGTAGGGTCATAAATGGAAAATGAGGGATGGAAAAGTAGAGGAAACGAGAGGTAATTTTGAGAATTAAAGGAGGGAAGTTAGCGGAATGAGGTTTAAGAAAGTAGAGAGAGTAGAGAAAGCAAAGAAAGCAGGGAAAGTGAAAAGAAATGAGGAAAGGGAAAGTAAGGGAAGTAAACGGAAATTATGGGTAAGAAAGTAATGGAAGTGAAGGGAAATTAAGGAAGGAAAGTAAGTCAATTCAGGTAAATTGAGGGGAGGTAAAGTATGGGAATTCAAAGAAAATGAAGGTAAAGGAGGAGGCAAAAAGTAGGGGAAATGAGATGAAAAGAGGGGTATAGAGGTGTAGTAAGTAGGGAATGCGAGGTAAATGGAAAACGTGTGGAATAATAAAAGAAGGGTTAATAGAGGAAATTAGAGAAGGGAAGTATTTCAAGAGATTGCAAGTAAAGGGAAGCACTGAAAATGATTATAAATAAGGGTGTGTTAGGAGGAGGGTTGAAGAGGAAGGGCAACGTTATCTGTAGAAGGTAGTACAGTAGAAAGTAGAGGAGGAAGAATTTAAAGAAGTGATGTACAAAGTGTGAATTGCGGGGTGCAGAAGTATCAGAAGGAAGGTTTGAATGACTTAATCAACATTTTCATAGGCTACCATACACTATTTTTGTAGTAAAAATACATTTCCCAGATTTTCTCATTAACAAATGAGAAAAAATATAAAAAATTTGTGGTTATTTTCTAAATTAGATGTTTTTTGTTGAGATTGTACAGGGGAGGAAGACATCCGATTGGTTTTGAGGTTTTAAATAATCTGGAGACCACTTTTTCCGGTGAATCGGTGAATCGGTGAATCGTCAATGTCACAATGAATGACATTGCATGCAAGCAGAGAGGGCCATCTGTCCTCGGCAATTGTTTGTCCCAGGACGCGACAAGTTTTGTGACCATCTACACAAAGTTCAATTTGCAAACACGCAACCACAGTTCCTCCTCAAGACAAACTTCCTTTATCTACATCATGCCATCACGGAAACCCCATCGACTGATTGACTTTTTCTTATTTCTCATTCAAGCACCTCAACAATGGTTTTTTTATTCATAAACAGGAAATCCTCGGAGAGGATACAGTGATTTAAAAATATTCTTTCTACAAGACATGGGGCAGGGAACTAAGGGGTAGTAGAGAAGAGACGGCGGAGAAGTACGTGAGTTAGGGAAAGGGGGACTAGTAGGGTTTTTGAGGGAAGTTCGGGAAAATGTAGGGAAGGTTGAATTAAGGGTGGGTTTAGCAGGTTGGGGGAATGGGAAAGGGTTGATTATTGTTGTAGAGCGGTATTAGGGGAAATGAGGGGTAGTAGGGA